>OFHS01000708.1:11309-36672 GCA_900245855.1 Calvadosia cruxmelitensis
CCCCCCCCCCCCCCCCCCCCCCCCCCCCCCACAGTGCTGCATGCTCGTTATCAGTCCCCCTCTATTGCAATGGGGCACCTATGTGTTTGAAATTGGGCGCATTTAAAGTGCAACATATACACTGTTTCTCTCTTTCTCAGTTCAGGTGACTCACAATGAGCTACCAACAACAGAGCACCATAAACTCCGATTTTCAGCAATTCTTGTGGCTTCCTTCGTACTTTTATCAGTCCTTTCCACTAAATCTTTCTCCCATGCAAGCTCTTGTTGCCACTCCTCTTGCGCTCTTTCCTGCTGCGACGCCTTGGATTTCTCTAGACTAGTGTGTCGAATTGTCTCCCCGAAGTATCTCATTTCTATTCCTACGAACTGTTTCATAAGCATTCGATTTGTACGTAGTAATATCCAATCATTGAGATCTGAGCTCTATTGCCCGATGGCGACTCCATGATCTCATCACCAGGTGGAAATCGACCGAGATGCGCCGCCAAGGACACAGCAGGGTAGTATTGTATGGTGATGTATTGAACATTGATTTGTCTTTCTTTGGTGTGAATTTGTCAGCCTCGTCTGCCCGTGATTAATGGCGTAGACTATGTAGCAAGTGAATTAAGAGGGAGATGGACGGCCTCTTGATGTAGAGGACCGTCTGTTATTATTATTTTTATACAATCATTGATCATAAGTTTTCTCCATGATACACTCGACAGCCGCCCGTATGTCTACATTTCTAATGCCTGCAGTTTAATTCTTATGTGCCTTTTCTGAGAACGTACACTGATGATTCGCTGCCAATGATATGTCGCAACAGCAAAGGCAGCGGCTCTGGCTATGCGAAGCTTGAGTTGCTTGCTAGCTGTCTGACCTTTCCAAATTGATGTTATTCTCTCTACAGTGCTTCTAGCGATGCATATTCTTCTATATAATAAATCGGCTACCAACTCTCCTGTTTCAGTATCCATAAGCATATCTATGTTTTTCTTGTGCTTCAACAATCTCGGTTTGCTTGCTTCGAGCTGCCAATCATTACATATTCTTAACTGCCACATATACAAGATACTGTACTGCACATTTATCAAGCAGCTATGGCTGGTATAGCCTGTTTGTGTACGTAAACAGTAAGAATCGTGTATCCTGTTCACTTGTTAACTCACATTCAGGGCACCAACATGAGCATCGACTAACAGCGACCTCATGCGCAATTATCCGAATTATCCATTTACCCGCAATTCGCCGAGAGTTGATTTTCAATCCGTGAATTTTCATAGCCGATTTTGTAAGCAAGAGGATTAGGTCAAAATTGAAACCACCCATGCAGTCCGACACAAAAGGTCGTGGCATGAGCATCTCGTTTTAACGCCAGAGAAGATTGGCATGGTAATTTGAATTATCACCATTGTCACGCCCGTTGCCGCCTTTTTGGAATTAAGGCAAGCGTGTGAACAGTGCACAGCCATCAACCCCAAGAGGGCGTGTCTCTCGTGGCCAATTGGAAGGGTTACTATCAGAAATCGCACTGAACACTTCGACACGACTTGTTAGTGCATGTATTTTCGGTGTCTTCCGATGGATCTAACAACGTGAAAACCTTGATCTGCTCCATTGATCTCATCAACCTTGTATGATCAGTGTTAAATCGAGTTTCGCCTGATAACTTGAGAACTAATATGCTGTGTCACACTCCGCCCAGTTGCAGTTAAATTGGGTATGTTCTCCTCCCCCTACTATGTGTCTAGTCTTTTGCAGTTCAAAAGGTGTCGTGTTCATCTTGGGATCGTTCACCCACGCCGTGGGCGACTCCTTCACCGTGAGAACCTTCAGAAACACAACATAGAACTTTTGCCCTATACCCCCGTCTCACAATTTTACTTCCCTGTTGATGGCAGACTTCTCTCAAGACCTGCCTTGTTGTTTATTGTCAACTGGAAAATGAGCGTGTTACACCCAAATGCAAATTGTTTGTCTGTTGTATAGAGTAAGAATCGGCTTTTCCCTGTTCATTTCCTGCTGCTGACAACAAAACGCTGATACCCTAGTTAGTTTGTTGACAACGACCCAATGGCACCATTTGATCTAGCACGCTCAGTATCTTATAACCGACTGTACAACGACAGAAAAATGCAGCTCTGCAAGGAATCACACGCTAAGGCTCTATGATCCAGGGGCTCTCGTGATTATAGAGAGGCCAACCTCGATGTCGTGCACTTCAAAACTCGTATGATGTCAAGAGGAAATCGCTACAGACGGATGTTCTGTAGATGAGTTCCACGCTTTCAAGTCTCGTGTGTTACATGTCTGTCGTGTTTGCGTAGAACTTGTTTTTGTTTTTAACATATTTTCACAATCGGCTTTTCTTTGTCTCTGAGACAGCACTTCTGTTTAACTGGCGTGTATTGAATGACCCATCCGGCCATCTAGCTTTCTATGACGTCACTCGAGGGACAAGTAAGCCCGGCGGGCAAGAGAGCTACCCGCACCGACTTCAACGAACAAGCCATAATGGCCGACAATGAGGTCGAATATGATAAAAGATCACCCGACTTCAATACTGCTTGACGATAAATGTTTTCAAACGATGCCTTCGTGTGGGAATGTGTCTGATGCCAAGACAATTGTTGCGCACTTTTCTACTGTCTTGGCGTAACAGGATCTTCGAAAATCTTGAATGAACAGAATGGTGGATGAACCTCGATCCTTCGAAATGACGTCCGCTTACTGTATAACTTAAACCGCAGTATTGCAACTGCTAAAAGGTACCTTCCTTACGGCTATAGATGATTTGTAGCGTAAGAGATGCAACTGGAAACTTGGAGACTTTTCTACTATTCTTCAATAACAGCAGAATATTATAAGAATCTTACTATTTTGAGCTACAAATATACTTTAGTGCTTGTTTGTAACTCAACTTATGGAGATTCTTATTATCGCCGATGCTTCAAATATCCGGATCATATATAATAATATTATGTGAATGACATAATAAGTCGTGTGTGATCCTGGTACGGGTGTCTGTAATAGATTAGAAAACAAAATGACGCTAAACCAGTGCTGCAGGCACACGTTATTGAAGCGACGTGTAATTTAACGACCACTGGGACATCATTCCTTGTATGATGGTTCAAGGATTTTGCGGGACTGCGCACCTACGTCTCTCCGACGATCTCGCTGACGAGTTTCCCTCTAGACGTTCTTAACTTATCCAATATGTATGGCAGATATTAAACACTTTCCTATTAATGTAAAGCCATTTACGACATTGTTTTTCCTGTTTTCGAACAGCACCAGAAATCAACTAAGTCTGGCACGCACTTGAATGATTGGTTTCCTGCATTGCCTATAAACATCCCCTAAACCAAACGGATAATCGTCAAGTGTTGATGAGCATCTGGATTAATTACCGTTCTTGTAATTACACAGACAGACATGTCTGTACACCGAAATGGTTTCGAGGTAACCGATGCGGAATAAGGCGGCCGATAACGCCTATCTTGAAACTCATATTACTGAAATTTCTCTCTTTTATCTTAAACATTATAGCTTCCAAGACACGTATTCCATTGTTGGATGACATAATCAACTAGATTGTATCTTGCGAGATAAGATTTAGGGTGGTGTGGTAAAATGTCTAACAGCAACCATGATTGAGAAGTGACACTTGCGAGAAGTCGCTATTCATTGCTATGCGGCCTTTGAAAAATGCTCAGCGCTTATCTCTTTTAACGCCAGAATCCCGTTAGATATTCACCAGCATTATAGGTGAGATTTAGCAGGTTTATTGGTGGCTGCGATCAATTTCCAACAATTGCAGTAGAGTTGAGTTAATCTGGATTCGCTTTCTTCGAGCATTTATAACTTATTGAGATTATAAATAGATTTCTCCTTGCACTGAGCTGAACCCACTAGGCAGCGTTATGGAAGCCAGCGATCAGAACGGTTTTAGCACAGTAACTGCTGTATATAATGGCTTGAGGAAGTACAGCTGCCTATTGTCCACGTGTTGTAGAAGGCATCTGCAATAGGATATTGCCAACACGCTAATGACAGTGGAATGGTAATCAAAATAGGAAAGAAGTAATCTTCATCAATCACAAATGCAAGTAAGTCGGTAATTGGTGCCATTGGGGCGCGGCATCCGCTGTGGATATCCTAAAAGACGATTGAATGTTAGTAGCCTTGACAACCGATGGAATATTTTCAATAGCTGAAGTATTGGCCACTTGCAAAAATACCTAGTTAAACGCAATGAGATTTCTCGCAACAGGCAACTGACAGCTCAAAACGCGAGAAGCAAGTGCCATTATTGTAAAAGGTATGCAGTGATCGTGGACTGTTTTCTTGCAACCGTTGTCAAATTCATTTGAAGGATGGCCGGTTGTTGGCTCGAGAGTTCGTAGGCGTGCGGAACAAGATTGCGCGTTGCCAAGACAACAAACCCTTTTCAATTCTCTAAACTGTTAATCGTCTCCACAACGCAAACACCAGAGTGCAAATATCACGCAAAACAACACATTGAACACAAAATTCTAAACTATTTGGGGACGTTTTAAAGTTCACTTTACTTTGACTTGTCTTTACAAAAAACAGCAATCGTTTAATTCAGTGGACTAGTCGGTTTTATTCATGTTATCGCCTGCCACTGAGAATATGCCAACTAAATGATATCTCTGTAGGATAATTGAATAGTTTACTGTTACGCTATAGAAATGCATTTAAAAATACTGCAAGAGTGACGCTTGGAAAATCTGATAAGCAGCAATTCAAATTTGACGACGATGGGCGTGGAACTAGCTAATGTTTCTACCAGCGAGAATCCACAATAATGGGTGTAGGATAAGATTGATGTCCGATCTGGGCAAGAAATAACACAGTGGCACAGGCAGCTGGATTGCTAATAATTGTGAAATTGGGAAGGTAAAGTCGCGCAATTTTCAGAGAAAATCATGCTACAAATGTCTTCTCGTATCAAGTTTCCTGCATTGAATAATATAAGAGCAAAGTTTCAGCTTCCCATTCGTCAGTATCCACAAATGTCAAGTCGTATTATGAATCTGTTATTATCTTCTCCATCTCATTATTGGTAAGGACAACAACTAAGAGCTAAAGCAGCGGTTGCATCGTAGCTTGCTTTATTCACTAAACCGTTATATTATGTTATAGGAAATGCTTGATGCTTGAAGCAGAAGATGATCCCAGGACAAAAATGAATTACAATGCCATATTTTCATCAGAATAGAACGTAAGTAGACATCATCAAGACATAAATATGGATCTCTGTGACCCTTGTCCAAATCTATGTGAAATGAAGGACGGATGACGTCATCCCACAAAGAATGATAGGTTGCGCAAATACGTATAATAGATTAACGTCAGTCGCTATGACAAACAGATTAGAGTCACTCAGCCAAGTGTGTTGGCTGACGATAAAAACGCTTAAGTCGAGATAAGCAAGCAGACTTCGACACTATTTTTAGATCATGCGCCTTTTAATTCTCCTGCTTTGGTACAGTTAACGGAACTCGAGATAGCCACATGCAGATACCACTGTAACTGTGGTGAAACATAGTCCTAAGTGTCTGAAACTGATTGTTAGTTATATGAATTACAATCTCTTTTCGCATGTCCTGCATTAAGCTCTACAATAGACGTCCATTTTGTAGCTTTAACGATGACGTCAGAACAAATTTAACTGTGCAATTTTTCTTCGTTCGTTTTGACGCAAGCTGTGGATAACAACGTGAGACTGAGATCGTAACAAAAAGGTTCTTAACTAGCACCAATTAAATGCTTCAAGAATGCAGCTGAAAATGACTGCAACCATGCTGGAAAGCAGTACATGTTAAAGGGAAGCAATCAGTCTACTGCTAAATGTCTCTTACGATCCGAGGCAGGCACTATTCTGGAATGGCTCTGCATGAATCTATACTTTACATCATGCACTTTAATTGAAATTCTCTATTCGTTGAGTACAGCGAGGAAAATATCTTCCATTTACAACCAAAGTTTCGCGCTGTTCAACAATGTTTGTGTAGATCTTTTTGAATGAAACAAAGCAGCATTATTCTGTTAGGCAGCCAGGTGATCTATGTACGTGTGTGGTTGCTGCATTCCTGTTGAAAAGAATCGTTGATTTTACAAAGCCCTTTCCTCTCTCCCACAGTCACCATGCCTGACTTTAGTCAAATACAGTGCGCCAGTCATTCCTTCGTGACTTGTGAGAGTGGAACGCATTGCCGCTTAAAATGCGTAGCCGGATTTCCAAGCATGGTCTGGGCTTGACGACGTCAACTATTGTGGTTGTATACGACAACTGCAAACGAAGATGACCCTTATTTCTGACGGCAAGCAGTAGTCACGATATAAAGATGACGTGAGACCACTACGCAGGCGCTAACCATAGTGACATGCAGCCTATTAAAATGTGCTAGTTCTATTGGATCGGATCCTGCCCATGCCACACGCGCTAGCAATCCGAGACAACACGTGACCGACCACACTTCCCAATGCCTAGCTGATTGACGTCACTGGTTAGACTGGAATGCTACTGTCTCTGGTCTCGATCCAACTTGTCCTTTCCTTCGAGCTGATCGAAATCCGACGAGCGACTGAATAGTCCATGTCGCTCAACGGAAATGCCAATACGATGCTGCGGGATCAACAATCACTTCCTGCCACTGCAGAAATTCTTGAGAAACCCGTGCACATTGAGATGCCAAGCATAAAACACATCTCAATTCAGCTCACTCTGCACACACGACACAATCACGGAAGCCAAACACGACAGCTTCAAATAACAAATATTGCTATTCCAATAGATTAAATCTGGGCGGATAGGATCTATGACATGTCACTGAACCACAAGTTTTCTATTGAATTTAGACGTATTCCAATTTATCTGAATAGATGCAGACTTCATTATTTCATATTTGAATCTTACATGCCTAAGATTCAGCGACTAGTCTCTAGTGTTAAATCGTGTTCACAGAATTGAGCCACGTTACCCTCACGCGGCTTGCAACAGCTGTCAAGCGTAATCAATAATTTTTACAACTAGTTTATTCGTGACTGATTGGTACTGGTTAAGTTAAATGCGATCTTGAAGAATATTTCTCTTGCGCATGGGCTGGGCATGTTGATGCGCTAATTGCTACACTGGTTGCGACGGAAAAGGCGAACAGTCGCTACTCAATAATAAGGACGAAGAGCAGCAAAGCAGTGTTCTGTTTCTATTGCACATACCGTCCTGTAATTGATGCCACCTGTTCTGCTTATTTGCAAATGCGCCAAAACGCAGCCACTCGGCGCTCTTTGACGTCAGCCCCGGCCAGTTGCTTCATTACCAATGACAATGGCGCCCGCGGCTTGAACGGCAGCGGTCGCCTGAAAAGGAACTTTATAAAAGCGCATGGGTTTCTCAGGCAGACACGCATAAATGACGATCCACTCTCACTGACGGGTGTCCAAATATTGGTTTGCCGACTTCGCTGAAACTATGACAACTGCACAACTCCTCTTGCTCACCGGTAGGTTTCAATTATTACTCCTTGACAGGGTATCTCCTTGAATGTTTCTGCCATTAAGCATAGGCCATTAGAAGCGCTGTGATTTTTCCTCTCAACCCGCATTGCATATCTCAAGCCGTCATTTGCTCCATTCTTGGCGTGCGGTTGTAGAATGTTCTGACGTAGAAGAGTGAGCAATTGCCACATTGTCAACCAATGCACTGAACCAAAACGTACAAGACAAGTGGCAGACATTCAACAGATGCGCAGAACAGTCACCTATACCTGCGCAATTCCGTGGTTGTGTTGATGCAAACCCTTGCGATCATCGTATCAGACGCTCCCGTTGTCACCACCGCACCCCGATCAAAAGTGCGTGGGCCTGCGATTTTGACACCTTCGTTGTTTAAGATCTTGTTTCTTCTCGTGTACAGGTCTCATGGTCGTGGTGGTTGTGGGACAAGATGTCAAAGCCATAGGGAACAAGATTCGGCAATTCCCTTGCTTGACGCTGGCAGTGCAGATGGAAAAAGAGGAATGCAAACGAAAATTCTTCGCGTCATTTCGCTCAAATCCAACAGCTGACTGTTCGTAAGTACAAACTATACCTTTTTGAATATTTCAATTTGTAATAAGAAGATCTGTATTGTACATTAGGAGAGCAAAGGTGTAAGGATTGGGCTGTTGGCTTTATCAAGTTGACGTGGCGATTAGCCAAAGCTACTCAAAACCTAATCGCTTCATTAAACCTTCCAATTTCACTGTCGCGCATCTGTTACCAAGGCAATATTTCTATGTAAAATAACTCTCGGTGGCGTGAGAGATTTCGCCTCTTTACATAGATGCGCATTATCACTGTGAAGTGGGAGATCGCGGGTGGTATGTCTTCACATATGCAGCAGCGCAGAGGATGAATATTGATGTCTGCGACATTTATGCAAACCAGGAAAGTACAGTATACAGTAAAGCAAACTAGAGAAAATAAATTTCAAAGACCACCACGTCAAAAACTGGCACGAAACAATTACCTTCATCTCAAAGCACGTGGAATTTGCTTGGAGTGTTTTGCTCGCCATAGCTCGAGATTGTGTCTATGAAGCGGAACTGAGTTTAATAGCTTTAATGTCGCAATAATTATTGAGATATTTGAAATCTAATGACGAAAATCTGTTAGCTAATACTGTACACGATATTACGATAGCGAAATAAGTAGACGCATCGCCGCCGCCAATCAACCCATCTTATTCATTTTCCGGATATCTCTGACGTCATTGCAAACAATGGCCTTTTCCAGGGCTTTGAATTTCATTTCTGCGTTTGTTGCTTGCAAAAACTCCGCATGTTGTCTCTTACGTTGGCCATGTTTTAAAGCCCGTCCGCTTTGTCATCTTCGTGCAATTCCTTCATTGTCGCCCTGGTGTCTCATGACTCTGTTTGTTTACCACTGCATGATGCTCTTTGATATTATGCTCGTCTGACCGGCAAGTGCCGTTTCTCAGTTCCCCGTGCACCTGTGCCCTAGACATTAATTTGTCTGCCTCTATTGTTTGAGTCTTGAGTCGCTCCTTCGGGTAACAATTCAGATGTATCATAGCTGTATACCAAAGTACACGGAGCTTATATCGAACTTAGTCTCCCTGGGCAGGGTTAGGCAGTAAGCTCGATTGTAGCACGTAAGAATGGACACCAAGACCTGCTATCGCTTAACAATTGCTCTTTCAAGTTGCATGATAAACAGGGATAAATTGGTGTAATACAGATGTATTCGCATTTAGTTTATTTTGCTAACCCCCCGGGAAAGGCCAGCATCATTATGTTTGAGGCAGGGCAGGGATCAGTCGCATTGTTATCTCGTTTCCTTTACTTCAATCGCAGTTGTCAATAGCAACGTATCTCTACAGAAAGCGGCCTCACAGCGGCGACACACGACGAAAATAACTTCCCCTTTCACTGCTATCACCGCATTGCATACACAGTTGTTCTTGACCATAGTTCAGTATGTTTTCTCTCGCTAGTCCCAGTGGGAGCATATATCACTGGTTTCCGTTGAACCTGCTTGAGCACCGTCTCGTCACATTGTCCCATAATCAAATGAGCCCTCTGCAATAAACAAAACGTCGCATAAATTGAAATGTGCACTTGACTACATTGCGGGTGGTCTTGCTCCTTCTATTGCAACCGCTGATGCAGCTGCGAAAGGCTAATATATACCTTTGTAGTCATAACAATTTGATATGTAATGGACAATTGTTGACATCTGCGCTTGGGGATCGTGACCACAAACTTACTGTCTCGATGTCTTGTGAAGGGTTTCCGAAAATGAACCGTTACTCAACAGAACCTTGAATTGTCCTTTGCAGTGTCAAGTATCAAGAGTTGAAGCAATGTGAAAACCTCGTCGAGACCAGATGCTCTGAAAAAGGCAAGGGACATCGCCTGTTCAGCATCTACGAGCAAGCCAAGAAAATTGTCATGCTTTACGATCAAGAAAAGGTAAGGGCTTTGACCGAACTTCAATATCCGAAATGGTTTTTAATTAATAGCGTAAACTGACATTTTTGCCGGTGGGGGTAATCTTGTGTGTATGACAGGGGACCAATTTCCGCTAATTGGGTCTCGCTCTCACGCCAATACGTTCACGGAAACAGCCCCCAGAGGCAACTGCGTAAACTAGCCAAGACTTCGAACGCAATGCCTCTGTTTCATACGGATGTAAGGGACTAAAGAGATAGTTCCTGGCTACTGTTTCCAAACATCCACATGTAGCAATTTACGCTATCCTCTGAATGGGGAACAATCATGGATTTCCTCCAATTGTTTGTTGAAATAGTATCTGTCTATTTCAGCTTTATTGCCGTGATGCTGGTCTTGTCAACAAGATACCTGACGCCAAACGACTTGGTTCAATGGGCTGCAAGCTTGAGTACTACACAGGAAAACAGAAATGCATCGACCTCTTTCTCAAGAGATATCGACAAAACAGAGGCAGTCCAAGCCTGTGCAGGTAAACCTTGCTCAGATAATGTATGAAGAATAATTTACAATGATTCCCATGGTTATTTTCATTGTTTCGTTGTATTAATAAAATGTTCTCCGATCTTGCAGGAAATATGAGGAAATGAACCAATGCTTCAACAAGAACATGCTAGGCCACTGTTCTGACAAAGCGGTTCGTCGAATGCAGTTTGTGGCTAAGCATGTCTTTGGCGCTATCCAAAACTTCAACCCATTCTGCAGCAACGAATTGGTGATTTAAATAACCTCAACACATTTCATTCAATAACAAACGGAAGAAGACATGGTTGTCATCGACGAAAGAAGATCTTACTCGGCTAGCTTAGAACACACACTGCAAGTGTCCCTGGTAACAAAGCTCATGGATCCTTTCGTTATCTGCCGTGCAAAATATTACATATGTCAATATATAAATACAAAAATATATATAAATGAATATCTATGTAACTAAAACCATGCACCGTGTAAAGTAGGATAATGACGTAATTATTTTGATCGTTAGAGCTTAAACTATTTATTTATCGCCAATGTACTCTAAAGTAGCTGTTCTATTGGATATGCCACGCCCATCTTAGAAGAGCGTCGACTACCAAGCGTACAGCAAATGACGACCGAACAGAGTGCTTGCTATTTACATTTCTCTGAGAGCACATCCATCGGATGCTGATCACCCATAGACATACACACAGTCCACCCAAATCTGCGTCTTATCTCGAGAAACTATTGCCGGAGGCATAGCAGCATACACTCTCGCAGAACCAATCACAATTGACTTTTGATAGAATATTAGTTAACAAGATAATAGTCTATTACTCAATGTAAATACATACAGTATATGCAATGGCAATAATTCAATGATGATGTACATAGCTCGGTATTGTTGTTAGAAACGAGAGCTAGAATAAGATTGGCGCTGTGCTGACACGCCATGTTGAGACATTATTGTACATAACTTAAATGACTATTATTATGATTAATACTAACTGCGCAATGATGCTCGACTGGTCGTTTTTGAATCTATACAGTTGGTTACGTCAGACGATGAGCAACCTTGAACGCGCCGACTGTCCATTGGTTCTGCATCCCTCCCTCATACACGGCTTCCGCTAATGCTTTAATCAACGAAAACCCGCACATCCCAATCATGTAGCTTGTGTCTATGTCACGAACGATGTCGTAGCTGAGCCCAGTACTCGCAATGACGTTAGCTAGACATTCTTGCGGCAATACCTTATAATTAGGTGTTTATATCCCCTGCGATTGGGTTAGAGTCTGGCGTGGTAGTCAACCTAGATCTTTTATAAAGCTACCATTTAATTGAGACAATTTTATTCGCTAAAAGATGAGAATAAGTTTAGACTATAAATAGCAATTATTCGGACGCTTTGCAACACGAAGCTTATCCTATACAGTAATTGCAAGAAATCTACTTGTTTTTCCAAAGCAGAGCAAAACAGTATCACCACTAATAGGGGGAGACTGTGGAAGGAAACAACCTGTCTGCTCACCTGAACATAATTTCAAACTTACCCACAGTTGTCTACCCCACAAAGGCACAAACCATCATTCTCTTACCATTTCTATTACAAGCAAATGTATGCAAACGTTAAGACACTCCAATGGAGTGAAATGGGAGATAGTTCAAATCACAACAACAATCAACTGCAGCATTAGATAAAATTACGGCTTGTATGACATGCTTATTTGCAAAAAGCAAGTGTACTACTGCATTGGAAGCAAAATTAAGCAGTCTAATGCAAAGGATAACAAACCCTTCAAGCCCAACAAAGCACTTGATCTGAAGACACCACAGACCACAGGTCAAGTCACGCGGCAGTTAAAATTCAATTGCCAATGATCTCCTTACGTTTTGTGAAGACCGTCGCCGGTGTTCTTTTATGAGTCTGAGACCTGGACTGTGACGGAAACTCTCCAGTCTAGCATCCACTCATCGCATAGGCAGCTTAATTATTCGCTTGGCACTTGAATGAACGTATCAAGACATCTGTACTAACAAAGAGATAGCAGGGTACACTCAAGGAGCACGACAAACTATCGCTTGGGGGAGGCTGTCACTGCTCGGACATTATCTACGCCGGCCAGAGACATCTCTCGCAACAGTGTTGCACCCTTCAAATCAGCCTTCAGAGCCATTGAGAAAAGGTGGCGTGCTGAGGAAGACCTACATGTCAAATCTGAGGGAAAATCTACCATGATTTGGGCATCGACCTGCGAATGGCCGCAAATCTGGCACAGGATAGAAAGCGTTGGCGGGCTGTGTGTGGCAAAAACGACGACCATGACGACTAATTTAAGTCATGTTATCGGTATTATATATATTTGTGAAGACATTCAAAAGATGAATTGGCTTTATGGAAATGTCTGTCCGCATCAGGCTATGCAATGCATCAATAGGCACGATGTACAGTATACGCTTATATGTCATCTTTCGTTAAGTGTTCAAATTATCCACTTTCCGATGCACAACATTGTGCAGTTTTCCGAAATTTCAAAATGCTTTTTAGGAGAAAGACTGAGGGAAGAAACGATTGAACATGATACGTTTGACGGTTCGCACATGGAGAAAACCTTTTCCTTTTCTTGAAAATGACGATTTATCAAACAACGATTCCAATCATTAAATAACGACTTGCTGCTGAATATTACAAATATGCGATGCATGCACCCTCAGAATAAAGGATGGTAGCACGCTGTAGTCTGCTTTTACGACATGTTTTCGACCTCAGCACTGTTTTATTAGATGAAAGCACTGTTATAGTATATTGACCTTCAAGGGAATAGTGCTGCTTTTGATTACTTTTAACGATAATAAATTATATTTATTTAATAGGCTTTTTTTGATAAGTGATATCTGATCAAATGCTTTCTGTATCAAGTCAAATGCAGTTAATTTTGAAGTGTTTAAATATGGCAACATCGAGAAGCATTAAATCATGGAGAAATATATTATGAAAAGAAGAGGACTGTCTGAAGCCACGGCAGCAATAGGTTGGATGGTTTTGATGTAAGCACTTCATGCAATGACTGAGAAACGTTGACCGACAGGGACATTGTGCGGAGTTTCTCAGACAACCACATTTTCACACCATCCTGTATGCTCAGACCACAGTCAGTGGCATTCAATGGTTCAAACGTCAGTGCCTGGATTGGCGAATATTATGATAACGGGATAAAGTATGTCAAAGTGGTCAGGAGTGTGCACCATCGCTGCCCCGAGCAGTTAAGTTACATAACATACAGCAGAAGAACTTCAAAATGGGACCGTTAGGGTTTTGTGGAGTATCGAGAAGACAAATGGTGAGCGCGATAAATCTTGAAGAGCTTTGTATATCTTTGTATATACTTTGTATATATAGTCAGGACAAATGGAAAACCGCAAACTGAAGTTGAAGGTTGAAGCTACATTGGAATTGGCACTCTGCCCCGTTGCGTTCCTTTGTAATGACGTACGATGCTACCAAAATAGCGATGATTGTTGTCTAGCAGCTAGGAAGTTTGATTGCTATGACAGAAGTCCTGTGCTAGACTCCTTACTTACCCAACACATATCCGTTGTAACAGTGGTGTGATTTAATTATTTTAATATGCTGAAGGCCAAGTGAGACAAGCTGTTAGATTTACTGTCATTGCATGCAAATGATAGCAACAGCAGTAAATAATAACAAGGTCAACAGCAACAATGACAATTTTCAAGAACGTGAATTCTAGATTTTGTTGACCTTGTTGTTGACCTTACATCCCAAATCTCTAGCGTACGAGCAAAGTGCCTGTGCAATCTTATCCGTTTTGAAATTACAGAATGGCAATTGTGGCACAATGATGCATACGAAAGGTAAGCTTCCCCTTTGTTTGCCACGCAGTTTTGATTACTCGAGGATTAAAAAGCCGGCATGTTTTCATCCATGGCAAGAATAAAGCGAGTTATGTTCCATGACGCCCTTACAAAATTAATGATTTTGACCCGTACATCCTCATTCCATCAGCTGACTCAGAGCAACCGATTAAAGTCGACCGTGGGACTAAAATTTGATTAGCTACGATGCTTCAACGCATATATACTTTCTAAGAATAATGTTCAGCAGCATGACTCAATGGTTAGACAGACTTAAACGCTGTCCAAATGCTTTCATTTTGCGGTCTTAGTTCTCGCTTCAATAATGTGTAAGAAAATTATGAGAAGTAGATATGTAGATCTCTAGTTCGTGTGGGATACTTTGAGAATTAGCAACATACGTGGTCCCGTCCAAAGTGTTCCCACAACACTAGATGCTGACATTTACTGTTGCTAGGTGGTTCTTAGCAACAACCAGATGTCATATCTACATCAATCAGTTGGCATGCATATTCCTCTTTATAGCTATTTTGTTGAATTGCTACCTTAGTTACAAGGTTATCATGCCGATCGGAAACAATAAAACTTTATAAATAACCAATTGAAAGCAAGTAGATTGCAATTCACAGAAATCCCAGAACTAATATAGCCTTTTATTTCAAATTCAAAAATACACAGTAAATAACAGAAAACATTTTAAATAGATTAATTACAATGCCTAAAATATCCATAAAAACTGACAGTAGCTATAGATTTACAATTTTTATTAAATGATTTTCTGTTCAATAAATCTAATGTTTAACACTCATTTCGCTGCTCTATATAATCCCTGTTGTTCGGCCATAAACTGTAGGGTTACCCCACAAGTTTAAAAGAATTCTACTTCGCATTCTCTTAGAATATAATGATGCTATGTACACGCATTTCCTGTAACAACTGCGATAGAGAGTCGTATAGGGATAAAATGTGGAGTAAGCCCTTGCTTCTTCCGGACTACCCGTGAACCAAAGGATGCTGAAGTCCATCGATCATGTGCGTTGACCATATATCCCCTTCATTTATCACATAATGCCCGTTTCTGAGAGTAATCATGAAGAGTAAATACAAACCTTAATTCTTCCATACAATTCAAATATTTAGGACATTGTTAAGATATTTTGGGAATTTTCTAATCAATTTATTCTCATCTTGCAAGTGTGCGAGGAAGATAATTATGGGATTTCTCAGGCAGAACAAAATTGCCAAAGGGGAATTTATGGAGCCATGCAAAATAAGTGCACTCTGACGCAATCCCGAGAGATGGTTTTAGAAAGATTGACGTCACATTCATAGGATCATTGTATCGTACGTTCAGTAAGTCATGCACTTTATAGCCTGCAGCAGTTCCCACGGATAGACAGAAAAGATACTCAATAGACTGTGCTATTGTTGTCACGGCAAAAGTCAAGTCTATACAACGGCCTAAAATAACAAGGTAATTTTGTTCACCTTGTGTTAGCTGTCTGATATGTAGATATCTATTCGAGAGTTTAAAACAATACAAGGTCAGAAATAAATAAATAAAACTTACTTTAACATGCAGATACAATAATATCTTCAATTAAAACAACCGTGAGTCAAAAATGCATCTAAAATTACAACCTAATGACGAACTACATACAGCAGACTGCTAGATTGGAGAGTTCCCAGGACCAAGGCAGCATTTCCAGGTTGGACAGCAACGCTTATGCGGTGTCTGATGAATGAATATCGTGACGAAGTAACATGTCCTGAGACAGAGCTCTTCTTAACACGAGGGGATTATTAAACTATAATCTTCAATAGACTGAGTTGAATGGAATGTTGCAATTGTTAAGAAATTGTTCGTGCCTAGTTGCCTCTCGTGAAGAGAGTGAATGATCATGATCAAGCTCCATAAAATTCCACAATTTTTATCAATTCAGGGTCAAACACTGTGGGGTCAAAAGTTGTGTCCGAGAAACGTCACAGATGTGATAACATATAGGCCAGTTTCGGGACAGGGGTGAACAGATATGGGGCAGGGCTGCAAAACTTATTTTTCAAAATGCATTAGTTACTATCACAGCTACTTTCAGTTGAAAGGGAAAGTTAGTTATTCTTAACAATTACTTCCCAGCAAACACAAGACGTCGTAGGACGTCCCATGGACGTCTTTACGACGTTAGGACGTCGCTGGTACGTCGTAAAGACGTCTTGTGTTTACTGGGTTTTCTATATAAGTAGCTTTCAACAGGTAATGAGTAATTAACTTTGTCAGAACAAGTAACTAGCTACAGTTACTGTCAGAGTTACATTTCCAAATTGAATAAGAAACATGGCATAAAATTGCTTTGAAATAGCAATTCATGTTAATATACCTCTCTTCCGTATAGTACATCTTTGTGGACTTATATATTATCTTTGCCGTGCACATGGGAATTCTCTGAAGCAAAACATTCTTTTGAAAACTATTCGAGAGCAAATGGCGATTGATATGGAAAATAGTTTGATTGTAAACAAAAGTTATTATTTACTTTAAAAGATTATAACTAATCACAGAGCGAAAAGAACTAGTAACATGTAAAGCTATCCGGAAAATAACTTTCACAAAACTAGTACTGTATTTACGTTATAGCTATAAATTGAGAGGGAACAATTATGCAAATCACAGATGTGCATGTAAAGTCACAGGAAACGCAATTGAAATCGGTTATGTCATCAAAATGATTTCTACATATTCTCTTCTTCTCCCGGCTATAACAGTAGAATTTGAACCGTCCTGCTGGCCTTATAAATTCGTTTCTCTTAGTAGCCTATCATTTTAGCTGCAACCGACGACAGACCATAATTGAGTTCGACTGTATAAGCCTCAGGTGAAAGCTTCACTTCCTCGCATCATTTACGGTTTCAATGTAGCTCGCCTTCTGCTAGACGAAACCTTCTCAATCTAATTCATTGCACTTCTAAGTGCTTCACTAATATGCAAGTTTAGGGGGTCCATCCGAGATCCATATCCTACTGAACCCCTAAAAGGGGATGGGGATGTGTAACGGTTTCGTAGCTGTTTGCAACTTTGCAGCATGTGTTTGGGGGGGGGTGAATGCATTTGGCATATGCACAAGAGCACAGGAAACTCGATCAAGTACGACACAAGAAAGAAGGTAGAAAAAGCAGTTAGTATAACAAATAGACTGTTACTGACAGAATAATTGTAGGTGCAGCATATATAGCTGCTAGCAAACATCTGTTAATGTCTGACAGTAACTATTGTTATACTTTTAAAGTCCATTGCGCAAGACATGCAGATCACATAGAAAGGAGCACACCTTAGATAGATTGGTTCACATATTACACATGTTCTAGAGAGTTTACTAAAAAGAAAATACAAAACATGATAAATTTTCCTGCTATCGAGCAGAAACTTCACATATGCGCAACGGCATACAAAGGGCAACACTACTGGCTATGCCTACATAACAAACGACGGTTATAGGAATTCAGAAACAATGTTTCATAAACCTAAGTCTTATAGAGTATTTGGGCATTACTTAATAGCACTCACAGTGCCTTGACTCAATATGTTAGTCTCTTACCAGCGTTATCGATGCTGTTCAGAAGATATGTACTGTTTGACAGAAATGTTGAAGACCGATCTAAGTCAGTCCTGTTCAGACTTAAGCTACAGTAAACTAAATAATTTATAAAACTAATCCTCAACGAATTGGACTCGACTTGTTAAGCTAACAACAATAATGACAGGCAGAAGCAAATCCATCCACGGCAATCAAATTGCGTAACAATAGCTTGGATTGCTCCTTTAATATAGCTGCTTTGCAACTACGATTAAGACTATATATTGCAAAATTAAACAGAACAACCAAGCATCGCGGTTTGAAAGTGATTGTTGCTGGGCAACGCTTTTATAAAGCACATATGAATCACCTCTATGAAGAAGTGTCCATCGTATAAACTGAGTCTATTTCTACGTCCATGTACCTGGTACCATCGAGTGTAGTAGTTTTGTAACAAAGTCACAGACACCAGAGGACTCTTACGATCTCTTAAAAGTAACTTTCAAGGATTTCAAGACTTTGTTGAGAGAGAAGGCGGAAGTGCACTCATGAAATGAGGCAACTTGGTATTTGTGATGTCACCGATCGGAGATTTCAGTAATTTTCTGTCATGATCAACACGCATGTTGTTGTTCTCCAGATAAATAGTGACATTGTCATCAGTGACATAACTTGCACTTGACCCAGGACTACTTGCACCAATGCTACCAGTAGCTGCCTCTTTCCCTTGAGAAAAATCTTGCTTTGATGACTTTTCCTGGCACTCTTCTTCACTCCCTTCAATGATTGGTACCGCTACTGCCTCATTCTGACCCAGTGACTGCAGGGGCTCTTGAGATGCATTCTGAAAACTATTCTGATTTTCTTTTCCTGGTCCAAGAAGTTCTACAGCAGAGATAGGTGGAGGGACAATTAGGAGGTCGAGATCGAACCTTGGGTTGCATGGGAGGTACCGTCTTTTGGAGAAATCTATGAGAAAAAATTTAGACCTTGAATCCAATCCACTGAAGGCCACAATCATCATAGGCCATAAGCATAAATGCGATGCAAGTGGTAAATTTGTTATTAACATGCGGCAATTATAGCTATGTAATTTAGAATATTTAGGCAATTCAGTCAAGAACAAATGAGAACTGATGAAAAGTGGTCTCTCAACACAGGTGGCTGCTCAAGACAGGTAAATTGTATTATTTTACTCCGGTAGCACGTTGTGCCAAACAAAACGATATTACTAAGCTGATGCTGACTAGAAGCCAATTTACAGCCTGAAAGATCAGCTTCATTAACTGAGGGTCATTTCACTTAATGATTCCATATGCTATTGTTGTCCTAATCAACTATGCTACGTCAAGATATTTCGTGATAGTTTATCTGTACATATTGCTGGTCCTTCCAGCAGTTAAATTGTGTCGGTGTGGTCTAGAGGCTAGTACGTGTGGCTGCCAGTCAGGCGTACCGGGTTCGACTCCCGGACCAGCCAACACATATATTTGTTGTCATCTGTGGTTTTAATTGTCGAGGGCCCCAAGGGAGACAAGCCATTGGCTTATTGGGCTACCCTCGTTAAATAAATTGACATTCATTCATTCATTCAAATTGTTTTGCTTGAAGAATATTCAACTGTACTCCTATCATTGCTGTCTAATTTGTATGGATTGCATCGCATCGCAATATGCCTAGTGCTTACTGCAAAGAACAATTGAATGACCAAAAGCATGCCAGTGTTTGTAATACAGTCAAGCCTGTATTAGTGACCATCTTCCATAGAGCAGCCACTTGTGTATAAAAGCTACTCTTCATAATCCCAACATGACACTTTCTATGGAAATCAACCTGTCTATAAAGGCCACCTGTCTATAAAGGCCATTTCCTTAGGTCCCAAATGTGACCATTATAGACAGGTTTCACTATAGATAATAAAAATTAATAGACTTTCATCTGCTGAGTCTATTGAATTCTCAATGTCATTTAGTAACAGAATCAGAATGTCGCCATGGACTCAGAATCGTGCTCTTTTAATTATAGCTATTCAATAATATTTAAGTCCTTTATGCAACTGATTCAGTCCAATACAGTCAAACTTGTATTAGCTGCCACCTTTATAGAGTAGCCGCCTGTGTATAAAGTCCATTCTCCGTCACCACAAAATCATACTTTCTATGGAAATCATAAATCAACCTGGATAGAAAGACCACCTGTCTATTAAGGTCATTTTTCTCAGGTCTCAAAGGTGACCGTTATTGACAGGTGTCACTGTAGATTTAACAGTAATCCCTTGACATCTTTGGGATAATTATGAACTAATGATAAAACATTAACATTGAAGCTGCGTACTATATCAAACCAAAGGAATCATCTTATGACATAAATCCATTGAGATGAACTACCTGAAGAACTGCAATGGTCAGAGGAAAAGCGCTATCCAAATAGGAAAATAATTATAATTATTCTAAATAATGATTTTAAATCTAGGCAAGACACTATTTTACATGCTTCTGCAAATTTATTAATGCTCTCTTTTTAGATATTTATTGATGCTCTTCGTTTTAAACAAAAGCAGTTAATTTGCCCAAATTATCAGTGACACAAGTTTCCAAACTTATCAACGGCATTCTGTAGAATTGACCATTTCTGCTAAGGAATGAGAAGAAAGACTACCAAATGAGATAAGTAGTGGAGAGCCAGCTACCTAAATCAGGATCAGTTAGTTACATAAAGTAACCAGTTAAAAATGTTTCTTCAAAGCCAGAAATCAGAGGAAGCATCATTTTATATTGATTATTTTTAAGGTTTACAATTTAAGCATGCTGCTCGCTTCAGTAAAAGCAAGTAAAATGAATAAAGTATTTCCTAACTTTCTATGGGCAAAGAAAGATGCATTTACTGAATAGCAGTGTTGTTCCAGCCGCCCTGTAGTGAACGGCAATTGAGGGTCTAGGGGTGAGCTCCAAATTCTATGTTGGGGAAATGCCCATATGGACCAATACACTGGATTGCATGGAGGGGGTGTGGCCATCTGCTATCCTCGAAACATTATCCCTTTTATATTTTGCCATATGTTGCTTAAAATTGTTTAATGATTTAATGTGATGTCGTCGATTGTAAATCAAACCACATTGAATATCACTTTATACTTTCGCTGAGATTGCAATTTCTTTTAGTTTGTATTTGTGTTTTCCGTTCAGTACATGTAATGCTCCGTTTGTTTTTGAGATTAGATCCGTTTGTTATACGACATATTCCTCCTCATCGTTTGGTAATTATACAACCGACTTTGATAAAGAGTGAAGGGGGCATGTCCCCAGTGGTGCAGCTACTCGTCTAAAAGAGGTAGTCTATGAACTTCATGCAAAAGAACTCTGCCAAATTTACTTATCAACTTGCCAAATTTATACCTGCTATTGTCTTCTGTGCGGTTAGCTTTGATCCATCGATTCGCTTGATTTTTGTGTATTTCAAGTGAGGTGGATCTTCAACTTGAATCACACCTGGGAAACGCTTTCTCTTCCTGCCAGGTGAGCTGACAGGATGAATAGTATGAGGTGCACTTGGTGAAGGATCAAGGACTTGGTATCCATATGGTGTTGCATAACCAGCATATGAATGACAGCTGCATCCTTCATTGCATTCTTCAGTTGAACAAGGAGCTTTACAATGCTGCATTGCATCGTCTCCATGATGCATGCTTGCTTCAGAACAAGACGCTGTGTAGTGACACGATGATGCATGCCCTCTATCCACAAGCTTATACTTGTTATGGTGCTCAGAACCATTACATCCACACTGACTATGAGCCAAGAAGGAGCTGCGAGGAGGGGATGCTCTTCCAGCCATGTGCTGCGTGCCAGATCCTTTATGGATGGTGGAGACTAATCTCATGTCACCATTGGAATGCACAATATCTATGCCATTAGTCATCTTGGGGGATGAACACCATGGTGCAATTACTTTCGTCTTTTCTCTTTCATGTTGTTGATTTGAATTGGCCATGTGATAAGAGCAAGTACAAGAGAGGGACTTGCACATTCCCTGGCTTGAACTTGGTGTGTGCCTGTGAGATGCAGCTCCATTGCAATCAGGACAATTGCAAGTCTGGTAATCTTCAGCTGACTGACAAGCACTGCTACTGATGTTTGGAAACTTCTTTGAAGGCTCTTCATTCTGCAGTATGTCCAGCACTTGCCTTAGCTGTTGAGCATAAGGAGATTTTGGTTTTTCTGGATTGCCTTGATGGCTATTAGCCGAAGATGACATAACATATTCCTGACTGCCATCCTTTTGCAAAATTATGACAGACTTTGGAGAGGATACCTGCTCCTCTTGGTTGCTGCAGTCAGCTATATGACCACACTGCTCTCCTCTATCACTGAGGTTGACTTTCAAATTCATGTCCTTTGCAACCCTATCACTGTTCTCAAGCAGAAAATAGACAGCATTTTCAGAAGACTTGAACTGTTGCTTCAGGTTATCTATAGTCTCATTTGCAAGCCGCACTTGACCTTGCAGAAGGCTAATATTTTGTTGAGCCGTCTCTAGCTGTCCTTCTAAGATTCTAGTGATATGTTCGCCATGCTTAAACTTTTCCTTCAAATCTTGCAGCACATGGCTTAGGTCAACCGAGTACGATGTGGTGCTATCAGCCATGGTGGTGCTGATCCCAGGCAGATTGGTTTACCTAAAACAAGTCACAAACAAGATAGGGGGTAAGAAAGCCAGCTTATACACGCAAGCTTTCCACAAATAGCAATCTGCTTCAGTTAGGGCCTACAGCTACAACAAAAATAATGAAGTTAGTTATAAGTACTCATTCATTACATCCCCAAAAGCAGCTAACCAATTCTGCTACTGTCTTCTTTCACTTCCCCTCATATATAGTAGATAGATTGATGGACCGAAAGGCAAAATAATTGAACATTGTAAACATAATCACTAGTACATATAATACGATAGGAACATTTCAGTTGAGTCAAAAGTCCTCTTTCAATTGATAACTTAACACAGCTGGCTATTTGCTTTAGATACTTAATAGTAAACAGTAAAAATAGAGAGAACAATTGCAATTGTACTTCTTATACAGAAACAATTGCAGGATTACCAGTAGATGCAAATGTAACAGTTATCAATGGTACAAATATAAACACTTTATTTGCCAAAAATAGTGTTCAGCTTAATTAGAGCTTAATTCGAGACTTGTATGCCTAAAGAAAATTGAAAGCTGTATCACAATGATTGGTGACAATCGGCCCAGCTAATTCTCTAAAGCTGTTGCTATTTCAAAAGGCACTTTCGTTACTTTACATGATTTTAATGAGACTCACTGAAATGAGAATTTTTTGATAGATGGAAGATGCAC
Organism: Calvadosia cruxmelitensis; assembly: GCA_900245855.1. Lineage (NCBI taxonomy): Eukaryota > Metazoa > Cnidaria > Staurozoa > Stauromedusae > Kishinouyeidae > Calvadosia > Calvadosia cruxmelitensis. The sequence continues at coordinate 34,602 of OFHS01000708.1, forward strand.
TTCTGGTTGACAACAAAGATTACAGAAGAGTTCATTTTGCTTTAGCCAATTTATGATAAATTTAATTATTTTAAAATCAGTTTGCTTCTAAAAAGGGTTCAGCATGAGTATAACAAGCTACATTTTGATTTGTTGCGGTGACTATGTCCCAAAGTTAGGAGCACCCTATTCAACATGTGACCTGACTACTGCTGTAATCACATCAATAACTATGAAATGACAAGTTGAGCGGGCAGATTGTCTTATGTTATATCGCAGCAACATTGAACAGTTGACTTGCGGGATCAACCAGGAATTGAAACAACTTTAAACAGAGACTGAAGTTAAAACAATTGAAGATCTTAGTCTTGTAAACCCACATTGACCCTATTGCGATCTAATGACAAACAAAATTATGTAGGCGCTCCCACGAGGGTGTACCCACAGCTAAGGGGACTTGGCAAAAGACAAGGCATATCCTTCTAGTTTTGAAAACGAAGAATTATCTTGGCATGTGCAGGCCACCATCAGTCTCTACTTCTACATAACATTACTATTCAAATTTATGTTGCTAACAATGTTTTTATCTTCATGCCATCCCCTGGTACAGGTTGATTTGTGATTGATTTCTTTTTTTCTATGAAGAGATGATCAATTGGAATGAATGATTCACTTAAACGTTTTGCCACTTGCATGGGCAAAATTCGGTGGAACTTTCATTTAGAAGAAGAATGTAAGTGTATCCGCATAATTAGTGGCACATGAAGACTTACACTAAAGAGGTTAACTATTTTCGTTGACTCGTTGTTGTTTGCTGCACATGTCATAGTTTTTAATTTGTTTGAAGGATAGCAAAGTTGGGGCCGACAGAAAACTGTGAATGGTGGATTTCAGGGAAGATCAAGCTGTCTGTTTTACAACAATTCATCTGTGAAGTGTTATCAACAATCGATCATTGCATCCATGGCTAAAGAGTTTAATCGGTTTATTGCTGGTCCTTTTAAGCCTGAGGTCAACCACTTTGGTTTACAGGAACGAGTTTGTGTAGAAATGCCCATGTTTCTTCTATTCATGGTTGTATAAAAAAGATTATCAAACATTTTAGAAACATTCCAGTCAACCCTGTATTAGCGACCACATCTATAGAGCAGCCACCTGTGTATAATGTCACTCTTCAAAACCCCAAGATAATACTTTCTATATAATTAAACCTGGACAGAAAGGCCAATTTCTTTCTTCACGTCTCAAAGGTGACCGTTATAGACAGGTTTCACTGTACTCTCCTAAGTCAAGGAAACAGCTTTTCCAGTGCACGGAAAATCAATATGAATATTCAAGTTCATTTTTCATCATGTAGTTCTAATATTTAACAGTCACATTTGATTTGCATAAATAGGAGTTCAGAAACAAATTACATGATAAATCAGACAATTTCTTTGCATAACTTTTATGTACTATTTTTCCTTGGCAAATGAATTGAAGTATTTATCATTTTGCAATTTCACATCCAATTCAATTTGAAATGCCCTAAGTGACATTACTGGTTTTGTCTAGAATTCAACCATCGCACATTTTTACATAAAATCAGGTATCAGAAATGCATTTCATAATTTGCATTGTAATTTACATTTATAAATTATTTGCCTAACTTTAATCTCCTATCTTGCTTATGGCAAGGGAGAATAAGTATTTTTCTTGACTTTCTGCAATGTCACACCCACTGCAGCACAGATTGCAAGAGAGACTGAGTTGCTGACAGAATGAAGCACAGAAGGATCGAGGAAACATTCAAAATAAGTTGAACATAATAATTAATTATATTGAAATATTTATTTGTCTATTTCTATAAAAGGGATGTAGTGGTCTCATTGACTATTGCATAAGTTATATATGTAGTAGTATTAGGTAATGCGCTACACCAATAGGAGTGCTGATTCAATATCTCTTCTCTATCATCCTGCTATTTACAAATATATATTCCGTGTAGTCAGAGCTTCCAACCCTCCCGATTCAATCGGGAGTCTCCCGTTTTTGAAATCAATCTCCCGCTCTCCCGATTGCTCTAATATCCTCCCGATTATCCAATAAACTA
>OFHS01000709.1:0-36656 GCA_900245855.1 Calvadosia cruxmelitensis
AGCAGCGCACAACGCATGCCGCATACCTCCCACCGACCAAGCACCCACGCCACGCTCATCTTGGGCTGATGAGTTTAACTGATTTTATCTCATCTAATAAAGGCTAAATGAAATGTATAACTCATAATCAACTTCGCTTTATAGGGTCACCATATAATTGTACCGGCCTCATTATCAGAGCAATCATACTACAGTGAAACCTTTCTATAACGGTCGCCTTTGAAACCTGAGAAAAATGACTGTTGAGTTTAAGATTTGCTGCAACAAATACTAGTTACGTTTCATTGTTAGAATAGATCACGTGTGTACATTGTTATTGAGCAATCAGACTAGGCTATTATAACCAAATTATTATTTATCTTTCTGTGTTAACTACCGTGAATTACAGTTGTGTTCTTAATCGAACTGGACTCGTCCAACGACCATTATGGACAGGTGGCCTTTCTGTCCAAGTTGATTTCTATAGATAGTGCCAATTTTGTGGTTATAAAGAGTGGCCTTTATATACAGGTGGCTGCTCTCTAGAGGTGGCCACCAACACAGGTTTGACTGTAAGACGGATTCATTTCACCACGACATTTGACCTTTGCATAATTGATCCAGCCGCTTAATTGGTGCAAATGCAGAGCTCAGCTGAAAAGCCGCTGGTGGTGATGCTGGCCGTCTGCTTAAATATTGCAATAATAATATCATATAATAATGATAGTGTACCGTTGTGATTCTATTGAGTAAAATCGACGTTAGCACAGTGAGTTTCTAAGAAATTAACCAGTTATGTGAAAAACCATGTAAATTGTCAAATCAGTACCACCTGAACTTAAATATATGTTTAATTGATAAGCATCCATTGAAACAATGAGATACGTAATACAAAAATTAACGACCATGCAGCATTTGCATTTGTGTTGCCAAATCATCCCGTCGCCTAACTGGATTTGTCAGAGTATTATGCAATGCGTGTTTAAATAGTTACAGTTCATGTATTTTTTAAATTATTTATATTGTTTTACTATTACTGATAATTATGTATTGCCATTTGCCCTGAGATAAAAGCCAATGGCATATTGGGTTTCAAAATAAATGATGATGATGATGAACATAATGTAAATATGCTTTCGGATTATTCATTTTAAACCAGCAATTGTTGTGGGTGAATAAATGACCCCATTATCTTTTGTTGGCAACTGCAAGAGAGAAACAGCTCGAGAATTGGTCAAAGCATGTGCTCCTTCCTCTTTGTTGGACCTTGCGTTGAATAAAGACAAGGAGAGTAATAACTTTGAACAATGCTGATTCTTTTTAAAGATCGTGAAATAAATGACTAAAGACGTAACTACCCTGTCAGTTTACTCCTATTTTTGCCTATTTTGCCAACTTCATGCTTGTCTTGATCTCAAGTCTCACAACTGCTTGACTGTTTTTTCTCCATTAGTCTGTTAATTAGGCTAATAGCAAATATGTTTCCAACAGTAGCCTATATTTTGTTTTACCGACAGCTGACGTATAAAATTATTTGTCTGTTTAAAAAGGCATCTCAAAAACTTTTTATGTCAAATTTTATCTAACCGATGAAAATGTTTGGATATTATTTATCTTTAATTAGCCTATATTATTATTTGTTTTTCTTTATGGTTTTCTTTCTTTTCTGTTTGTGATTTGTCTGCCCATGCCGTTTTTGAGAAATATTCAAACACATACACATCTATATTCCTACCAATTTCTTTGCTTTTTCTGCGGAATTGTCTCTGATTATAATTGTGCAAGGTGTCTTCTGTTTTGTCGATGAGGCACTTGACAATTGACTAATGGATGAACATAACAACATACCGGTATAACATAATAAGGGAAAAGCAAGGGTGAAAGCATGCTTGAAAGACGAAAAGCAAATCGGATCTGGTATTGCCAACTAGTCTGATCTAGATTATAACAACTGCATAGCACTCCACACTATGAATCCAAAAAGGGATGTAAACCATGTGTAATGGCCTGGGAAGCACCCTCTGAAAAATTGTGTGAAATGGGCATGGAAAGTGCCATGTCAAAAGGCATGTGAATTTGAAAAAAGAACCAAAAACCATGTGCAAGGGCACTTATCAGTTATCACACATGAATTTCACATGGTTCCTGTTCATAATGCCAATTGTTATCTACCTTTGTTTGAGCTCATTTTGAAGCCTGGCTGTCCCTTTCCCTGGTCCTTGCCTAGCACTGATCTGTTGCCCTGCCATCAAAGGAGAAAGTATTGTATACTACCGTGTACAAGCCAATCTCGCGTACAATGAACCTGTATTAGCGGCCACCTCTATGGAGCAGCCACCTCATGTGTATATAGGCAGCTCTTAATAACCCCAAAGTGACGCTTTCTATAGAGATCAACCTGGACAGAAGGCCACCTGTCTATAAAGGTCATTTTTCCCAGGTGCAAAAGGTGACCATTATAGACAGGTTTCAATATACTGTTAAACTCATATAAACTGTTTTGGGGTTTGATGCTTAGTTTGGTGTGAGCTGCTTACCCGTAAATGGCATTGTGGCAGTAGTCACCACAACCAAGCATCAGTCACATTGCTAAGTCAGTGGAATTCCAGTAACTAACTACTAATGCATTTAAGGAAGAGCCAATCCAGAAATTGCTATCATCATCCCAACCATGTTAACTGTGATGCAAGGCCTGGTGTTCAAATTACAGCAGATGCACGAATAATGGTAAAAACAAATGTTTAGGATCAAACAAGCAGTGGCTATTACAAAATTCCCTCCTCAACCTTGCCATCAAGGCCATTCACGTGGCAATGAGATGAACTGATAGAATACATTGTCTGATGACAGACCTCAGACAGCAGGCTGTGCAACAATCAGACAAGCCTTGACCACAACTTTACGGCATACAAGCAGATATATTAGAGCTAACAAACCTTTGATGCTGTTTGGCAGCACTGTGTTGGGACTTAAATTTGGCATCGAATTAGTCGCCTGTGCAATCCTTGATCTGCAAAGTAAAATAATTAAAAGTCGACCTCTCTTGAATAACCATCCAATGGACCAATTAAACATGGTATGTTGACGCAGGTCATCATTCAGCACAGGTATGTTTTGTTAACTTGCAACAGAAAATTGAAGACTTATTTCATGAGTTGCTGTAATGGGGAAGCACAAGCAATGGTACTCATGAGGTAACAGGAGTCAGGACTGTGGACTGGCACCTGATAGGTCTTTGAGGTGCTTGCGGCTCTATCGCGCTTGGAGATGAGTACAGCGCGAATAGCAAAGCCTTGGTACTTGAGGTAACGTTGGTGACCAAACAACCAACTGACTCTTACCTACTAATTGTTGGTGTGCTATATCATAATTGTAGCATAGAATTTTAAGTAAACAACATACAGTACGACAATTCACAATGATTAGTCTATAAATATGTGAAGATTTACCCTGGCCATTGTGGTCTTTTGTGAGGGAATCGTGAAAAGCCTTTTGCCTCTCTTGACAAGCGGTAAATTGATTCCTACAGTAAACAGTACAACAAAGGCAGGATCATGCAATAAAGAAGAGGATTACAAAGAGCACTGTATTTCCACCAACAGAAACCGCATACAGCTTACGAAAACATGTGTCCAAAGAAGAGCACTGTTCTCATGGTTTCTCATTATTTTTAAAATCTACACGCTTCTTTATATATTTGTTCACAATCTTCTTGATATTTGATAGCTCACATGGTGTTCACACATTGATCGATTCCTAGTAATATATAAACTAGTAACTGCTGTAACCCAAGAATGTCTTCTGAAGTAGGCAAGTAGCTAATATTGATGTAGGTCATAGATACGATCCTCAATACTGTCAGTGCAAACCACATATATGCAGAACTAGCGGGCGTTACTATATGCAGAATCCGCTTATACAGTCAAACCTGTATTAGCCGCCACCTCTATAGAGCAGCCACCTGTGAAAAAGGCCACACTTCATAACCCCAAAATGACACTTAACAACGGTCACCTCTGAGGTCTGAGAAAAACGACCTTTCTAGACAGGTGGCTTTTCTGTCCAGGTTAATTTTTATAGAAAGTGTCATTTTAGGGTTATGAAGAGTGGCCTTTATATACAGGTTGTTGCTCTATAGAGGTGGCCGCTAAGACAGGTTTGACTGTAGGCTACATCTAGATTAGAGAAAATGGGGCTTTGGCTCAGGTGCTCTAAGAGCTGTTAGTTGAAATGGAAGCGTCTTTGTAAAGTGATCAAGGGCATTGTATTGATTTATGTTTGATATAAGTTCCTGATACAGTTAAATCTATATTAGCGGCCACCTGTATAGAGCAGCCACCTGTATATAAAGGCCACTCTTGACAACCCCGAAATGATACTTTCTATAGAAATTAACCTGGACAGAAAGGCCACCTGTCTATAAAGGCCACTTTTCTCAGGCCCCAGAGGTGACCGTTATAGACAGGTTTCACTGTATTTGAATCAACAGACTGTTGATGGCGAATGGCAAGCTGACTATTAAACTGACTTTGAAAATCATTTCTAACTTAGATTTAGTGCTGATAAATCCGAAAACTTCTAAATGACTTATTGTTTAGCAAGGGCTGTAGGAACGAGCCTACTGAGCCAACTGGGTAATCAGGCATTGAACCAGTTGTTCAATAACACCAAACTATCTCTCTAGGTGGTTATAATAAATGACAACCAATGTACCAAATTGCAGTCAAATCGCTTATACCTTGATGGCATCTTCTTTGCCACGCAATGGATCTTTTGTGTCATTCTTCGTTCCATTCGCATCTGACATGCAGCATGTCACCGCGGGTGAGATAGTGGAAACGGGAAAAGGAGACGACTGACAGCGTCTTTTGGAGATCTGATGTTGCTTCAAAGCAGCGGTGTCTAAACAGATTAATTATGTTAACTGTAGTAGAAACCAGGGATCACATTGTCTAAACATGATTTTGGCAGAAATAGTGATAGAATAGCAAAAAAGGCTGCAGACAAGCATCACACATATAAATACACAATCCCCATTGAGAACTAACATGCTGGATGCAAATGTCAGGAAATATTTGCATTGATGACATTCGCATGTTTACGTTATCCTTCAGCCATGTCATCATTTACAACGAATTGAAATTGCGACTGTTTGGCCAAGATGAAAGGTAATTAACATTCACGCACACTTACTGGTATTCACAAGCAAAGCAATCAGTCCATCATTTATATCTGCTTATCTTTTTACTGCACTGCATTTATGAAATGAACTGCACTTATAGCACATTTGAGCATCCCCAGAAAGCAAAAATGATCAAATGTTGCACTGTGCAAAATGTGAAGGCAAAATCCTATCAATACGCAAAATACCTCTCCTCAAACCAATAAATACTTAGCTAGAAAAACTTGTTTTCGTCGCAGCCCTGTCTGTCAGTTGCTGTCATAAGTACTGTTCTCTTGTGTTAACTAGGTCATACCATTATGTTGCAACACGAATTTAGTCATTGCCTTCTGTAACATAATTTAGTTTTGTCTGTGTCTTTGCCATGAGATGTCGTTGCCAGCAAAACTAGTCACCGTCAATATCTCCAAGCCAAACACTACAACAGATCACCAACATATATGGTAGCAATCATTGCAAGTAAACAGTATTTGAAATAATGTGGACAATATTGTCAAGTGAGAAACCTTGAAGAGACGATCTCTGCAGTTTGGCCCTGCCCTGGCATTGCCGCTTCTCAATGTTGTTGCGATTGTCTTTTGCCTCTTCCAAAACCCATCCTTTTTCTCTGACTTTTGGGTGCCATGTTGTTCCTTGGTGATGATTGACCTGCTTGCCTATTCTTGGGATGGATGGCAGTGATTCGCTATAATGTAAACAATCAAGCTAATTAACCTTTAATCTAGTTGGTGTTCAAATGCCTCTTCAATGTTCCATGTGATGGCTTTATAGATATGGAAATAAAAATGTCAATGTCTTTGATATTAATTTGGGTAACCCAAAGCCTCATGTCCTTGAATCCCTTTGCTCCATCAATGTAATCACAACCATACACCACCTCACAGACACAACCAGCCCATTAGCCCCCGGTGGAAGGAATCGCCTTCAAGGGACTTATGTAGTTAAGACTGCCTTAGCAACCACATGTCTTTAAGTGACCTTTGAAGATCCACATAAAACAATTTTACCATAAGTGCATCTTCTTTAAGAGAGCATTGCTCGTCGGTCTCTTGGATGTTTGCTAAAGACACATCTCCACTGTATATTATATTAGGATTTACAGTCAAACCCGGTTGTTATCCATTAGATAGGTCTACTTAACATCCCATTTGGTTGGATTTCATTTGTCATACTTACTCACTTAACTAATTTGCCTCGCTTAATGTCCAATTACTTGCTTAATATCTCGTACTTTAGCTTCACCTGCAGCAGTGATATTAACCAGCTTTGACTGTAGAGATGAACCATCACATAAAAGGCCACCTTTCTTCCTCTTAAAGTCTTATTGCATTTACGATATAAACAGACCATTAATCACGGTCAGCTATTGTTGATAACGCTATGTCAACTGTAGACAAAATTTACTTCAAAATGCCACCATACATTATCATCCTATTGTGTCGATAGCACCGAAACTCGGTCGGTTGTCTGGCAGAGTGACCTGATTTTACTGCAAATCTTCGCTTCTACATTTCCTCAATCAATTGATCTGATTTTAATTAGTGTACTAATGAATGACTCAAGCATCTACCTTGCAGTCTCAGACATTACTATTTGGCTAATTAGCCCATTCACGCCATTGACATACAATACTAGCTCAGTGGCAACTTGTATTCATTAGCTCGTCGTCAACATTTACAAGGTCCAAATAATTGTCTAACTTTACAATATTCTATTGACAGAATCATCCTGAATATTTTTATCAATTGCATACCTCCAGCTAGAGTCTTTTCAGTCTCAATTTATCTATTTCCACTCAGTAACACTTTCAAAATCATCTTTATGATAGCTAAGTGATATTTCGGCAACATTAACACACCAGTCTAGGGTCACTCCATCGTACATGTTACCAGTTTCTTGTGTTACGCAGTCTATAGCATAACCTTGCATCATGCTAGGCAGTGGTAGTTGTACATGTCAAGGATCATTGCTGTTTCCTTGTGCCATACTAAACCCTACCTCTACTCCATATGTCCCATTCCCATCTTGCACTAGCATGTTAGTCATGCCACAGCCGCAGTAAGATGGAAAGGAGCACTATGCCTGAACCAGCAGTACCAATCACAACAACGCAAGTTCCTCCCTCCCACCCACTTGTTGCCTAATGCTTATTATCTTAATTATGAGTAGTTCTTCTTTGCTTATCAGTTTCACGGTGCTTGACGGCGGTTTGGTTGTGACAGGGTTCCCTTGCTAGGAGCACACAACACATGCCGCATCGCTCCCACCAACCTTGCACAGACAACACGCTAATCTTGGGCTGATAAGTTCAACACATAAATGCACAAATATAACAATGAGAGCACATTAATACTGATACCTTGTGTTCTTTCCTGCCAAAGCATCATCTCTCTTTCTGGATGACGCACCTTTCCTGAGCTTCCTAACATGCTTACTGACCCAATTCCTGACACCTTGCAAACTTCGGTATTCTGACGCAGGCACTCGTGTCCAAGGATTGCGACACTGCAGGTCCAAGAAGGATATCGCAAGCGATCGCCCAATCTGGTTCACAGGAACAGAATACACAGTATGACTCTGTTACGCGAAGCACTCAATCAACGGACACAAATTAAGCAACAATAAAGTACACAACCAACACTCATGAAACCCTGCTAAACAGTAATCCAGTTCAACAACACAAGCCTGATCTTTAGAATAAATTATTACAAACCTATGATGACAACAAAAGTGGATAATTAAGAAAACATTTAGCTTCTCTTGCTCTTTCAGGGCGCAGACTGAAAGTTTCTTTGACTGCGGTCCGTATGGTCTGTATCACATTGCACTACGAAGTGGAACCGTGTGAAATCCATAGGAAATCAGTGAAAAACACCATGTTTTGCTAATTTTACAAACTCACTTGGTTTTTCATATGGTGTTTGATATTTCACTTCATTTTCACATGGTTTTCAAACATTTTTGAATTCATAGCGTTACCTGAAGTCGATAACTTGGGGACCACCGTGAAGGCTGGTTGAGGGTACATTTTGAAACAATGTTTTGTTCTCCAGTTCTACTTGCATTGCTTCCATGGAATGTCACTGATTTGTGGCTTTCCTCAATTGTGTCATTTTGATCAATGTGTACATCTAGACGTATCGACTGTCATTTATTAATTGCATGTTATGTCCGTATGATTATCGTTGAAAAATGTCATAATTATATTGCAATCAAGATTACGTTAAAAGGTACAGTGAAACCTGTCTATAACGGTCACCTCTGGGACCCGAGAAAAATAACCTTTATAGACATGTGGCCTTTCTGTCCAGGTTAATTTCTATAGAAAGTATCACTTTTGGGTTATAAAGAGTGGCCTTTATACACAGGTGGCTGCTCTATAGAGGTGGCCGCTAATACAGGTTTGACTGTAATATTACATACATCATTCGATATGTTTCAAGGTTTTAATAGTATTGATTTTTCTGTTGTAAATAATGGAAAAGATGAACAGTTTGTGATAAGGTTATCTGCAATAAGAGGAAAAGACTATTCCAGTCATATAATGACGATGAAGAAGAGGGTCAAGAGTTAAGACTGCATAGTATTCACGTTCGGCAATAGTAGTTATTCATCAAATAACACTATTACTCCTGGGCTGCCATTGTTATTTATCCAACACAGCATGATCCACTATCAACAATTAGCAGCAGGAAGAAAGTCAAGACACAAGACGGGATGACATTGATAGAAAATTACCTCCTCAAAGATCTCTCTTGTGTAATAGGGAGGAAATCCAGGCGAAGGAGGTGGAGTTGCACGGCCGTCATTGGAAGCAACGGATGGCACATAGTTTGTCATTCTTCCAGTATTGTAGTTACATTCCAGTGTGTAGCTGCATTAAAACAAAGCAAGCCGATATTGACAATGCATTGATAGTCATACAGAAGTTGCCACTGTTCAAGAGAGACGTTTGTGTTTCGTTGGACATTATCAGATCAAAAGAAACGATACCACACTGCAGTCACTGCTGTGCTGACATGGGAACCATCAGTGTTGTACAGCGATGGATTTGAGCAGCCAATCTTGTTTTCTGATGCAGTTTTTCGTGATTTTAACAGTAGTGATATGTCTGTTGCTTATAATCTTTAATTGTTTACGTCCATTCGTCAGCATTCTGTGTCCAAGAGAAGGAGAAGGCAATTTCCATAAATTGCAACATCCAAATCAGTATATAGGATATGCATTATGATCTGCATTTGTAATCTATTACATCATGTGTAACAAAGGCATACTACACGCCTAGCCATTTGGGAACCATTTTATAAAATGATACATTGACTATTTCCTCAACTGAAAAAGACAATTGTTTATTCATATTTCTCATTCAAGAGCCATTCTTCCAAAACTCTCCAACTTTCTCATCTCATCAAAAGCGTCAATCGAATTGGTTTGGCTTTGGGACGCTACAGTTCATCTGGACAGCCCATTCCTCTTCTTTGCAACACATGCATGAACAAACTTTTTTCCATAAATTACGGTTAGTTACATCAACAAGGAAACACATAATCATTACGTCACACTAGTACACACATAATAAGCAGATAGCACGTCACTGTACATAGATAGATTGGCTTCGCAATATAACTCAGTGGGCTTCCAATCCAGAATGTCATGGAGGGGCTGGGGGAGCGGTCCTTGCTTCGAATGAAGTGTCCGAGAAGTGTCAATGGAATGAGGTAAACCAATCAGAGAGAACCGAGCCTTCTGTTTTTAAGAAATTCTCTTTTGCACAACTTTAGATTTGAAAGGGCCTTTAGATTTATCAGATTCCTTTGACCAAAAATCATAACATTACAGTCTAGTCGTTTCATATAAGAAGTATAAAATGCTTTTTCCGTGTATTATACTCAGATAAAAACACACTGGGTGTTATGAAATACATAAAATACATAAAAACACTTGCCTGCACAGTGTTTACATTTTTACACAATTTTCACGTCTCACTATCACCCAGCATGTTTCACCACAGTATCATACACGGGAGAACAGTTTCATATTTCTTAAGTCAAACATGAAAGCGGTAGGCCTAGTCATCAACATGGTGCTTCTATAATTGATGTTGTTAGAAGTGGAAAACGTAATGGTTGCTGGATTGGGATCATTCATCAGCGAAAACAGATACGTCTATACACATTACTTCTACTGGGATGAGATTATAACGTATCCTATGTTTTCAAATACAATGCAGTCAAACCTGTATTAGCGGCCACCTCTATAGAGCAGCCACCTGTATATAAAGGCCACTCTTCATAACCTCAAAATGACACTTTCTATACAAATCAACCTGGACAGAAAGGCCACCTGTCTATAAAGGTCATTTTCCCAGGTCCCAGAGGTGACCGTTATAGACAGGTTTCATTGTACAGGGGAAAAACAAGTACCGTAATTCTCAGGGGCAGCCTCGCCAGGTATTACCTACGTGACTCAAACAATATTCCTTATGGTCTACAAAATATTTTCTGAAATCACACAGCAGGTACCAATGTGATTCAATCTCCAAATCTCACGCTAGGTCAGAGCTTTTTGGGGGATGATAAACTTGAAATGTGCTGTAACAAGTTGATGCATGAAATATAAAAAACTCTTAAGATTCACTGCTGCTTAAAGCTAATGGCAAAAGTTGTAGGCCTCTTCCACTATCAACATTTACATAGGCTTAGCTATCTACAATGCACAATTGCTATTATGCAAATCGAATATATTCAAAATACAGTGATATGCAAACTGTTGTGAAATCCCAACTAAGTAATACATTCCATATCTAATTTGGATATACGCAAAATCTGTTTTAATTCAAACAGTTTGTTTGCAAATGCATATCTTTTTCATCTAAGTGCTTTGCAGTTTGCATGACAATTATACTTATTAAGACATTCCCCCCTTCCCCCAAGCCCCTGAGCAATTAGATCAACCAATAGGACATACAGGAACATAAAGGAGCCCCATAACTTACCACATTGGCAATCCAGTAGCTTTATATACAGCAACACGTCCACTACCTTCCTTCGACATCCCATCCCTCTTGTCCTTGGCATACATGTTTCTTTCAGAACAATTGCATGCCGCAAAGTCAAAATTTGGCGAGTTGATGGACATCAACTTCGGCAACATCATACAATTTACCTGGTCGTTCTCATCAGGTAGATAATTAGCATAAATAAAACAACCTCGCTTCGATGCATGCCCATGTAAGTCAACATAACAAGCAAGTCCAGAGTCATTTTCAGAAGTTTCTTTTGAATCACAAGTGAGCATTTCTTTTGCATCTTTTAGTTCATCAGTCATAGACGACCCGTGTTTCTTGCTACCATTAGTTGCTTTTGAGCACACACTTTGATCTTGATTTTCTTCATTCGGGAGAGGTGAAGTGATCTTAAGGCCTGTGAGTTTTGTTTTGGCATGGCCAGGCGAGGCGGCTTCATGCATTCTAGATTTCATTAATTTCAAGTTCTGTGTCCCCACTGATCTAGCAGCAGATTTCACAAGCTCAGTGCCATCCTTTCCATTTGATTCACAACAGGGAACTAATCGCTTACTCTCCTGATTAAAGTGATGATACATGATTACCGACTTTGCACCAAAAATTGAAGGATGCAATTCTTGATCTGGTATCGTGTAAACCCTATTCAAATTCACTCCTCTGGAATCAGAACGGTAATGTCCTCTTTTGACACCATCAGGATTCAACATTGGTATGATCTTGAAAACAAACATGCTACGTAAGGCAATAGCTCGTGGATCAGTCTTTCGCAATAAGAAATCTAGGAATCCATTCAGAACAAAACTTGACTGAGTTTCACCAGGATGCACACGGCTGCTTATGAAGAAGACCTGGAAAATAAAGATGAAATTAATTCAGTCGCAGAGTTAGCCAAGGTTTTCCTGCTGCCATTTATTCTTGCTGAGCTAATATTCAAACTTTTTCTTAATATCTGCTTGGTGGCGTTCCGCTGCTAATTAATCCCATGCTGATTGTACGTGTCTTGCTTTCATCCCTTCTCATTTTTAAACAGTCTGTGTTTGCTATGTTTTGAAGCAGGTTGCTTGCCATTGTCTCATTGTTGTATCTTCAAACGTTTCACAACTGCACACTTTACGTATATTGTCTATAACTCGATAGTTTTCCTTATGCAATTTTTCAAAACTTTTTTCTCTCGTCTTCATATCCAATTATTGATATCATGTCCACGTCATGGATCTGGGGCGGTTGGAGCCCTGTTCTACAGGGTGATGCCAAAATGGACTGAAACGGGTAACTGGGTCCTCACGCAAACGGTACTATGGAACTGGAGGAGTGCCATCGCTTTTCCAGTCCTACACCCCGAAGGTTTGGGCAATCAGACCTGATGGCTACAACAACACATACAATTGTCTTCATGTTATTCCTATTCTTGAAGTATCAATCAAACAAACAGTTGCAATTACCTATGGGAAACATTAAATTTGAAAGAAATCCCAGAGAATATAAACGAGGACCTTTCAGCGCCTGGGACATTTATTTGTATTTCTTCGATATCCAACAACTTTGGATGCGTTCACCCGTTATACAATTGTTGATACAACATTTGTGGAGATTTCCTTAAAGTAAAATGTTACAGTATACTAGGCATATGCAATTCTACTGACCTTTGACTTTCGACTAATGATTTTTGACCATGCAATTCTAATGATTTGACTTTGAATATTTCTATAAGCCCAATTTAAAACTGCCTTGGACATCACAAAACATCATCAGCTTCAATTAGAACATACAACCAAAAGTAACAGTTAAGTTATAGAAACCATGCTCAAAAGTAGCAATTACTTGCCATTTTGTTACTTTTAACACATTTTTCAAACACATGTGGTCTCAATTACCTTTTTCCCTTCAAAGTGATTTGCTCTGGGTTGATCACAGTCAGGAAAAAGTCCATCAAGTCTTCTCTCTCGTTGATTGGTAATTCCAGTGTAGGAACTTACTGTTATAAGATCCACTCGGAGATCATCAAGGGAGTAACATAAAAGTTCTCTGTAGTAATATATCGATTTTGGATCAGTATTATCATCTTTCACATTTAAAAACTTCTTGTCAATTTGTTCAAGTTTCTGTTGGCAGTCTCCGTAACTAAATGGGAAGCAAAATGCAAAATAGGTCCGAGCATCACTTCCTTCGTCGAAATGATGAGCAAATGAAAGTACAGAGCTGCCATCCACAACCTAAATAAAACAAAAAAAGTTAAAGATGTTGCTTGATCAGGGGACATTCAAGAACATAGGGTAAGCCTATGTTCATAGTTAAATTGAACAATAGGTGAATTCATATTTAAATTCAATAATTAAATTGTAGGACATAATTGTAGATATGTTGATTCTGAGATGCATTGATTAAAGTTCAAAATGTAACTGCTGACAGATAGATATGGCAAGGTAAACGTGAAGTTGGACGGTGGTTAAATCATAAGTGTTGGATTGTGGCTTCATCATCCGTACAGCGCTCCACTCTGATTCAAAGCCCAATAAAGTCAGGAGCATCTTGCAGACATATCAGGTGCAGAGGGCCAGCCCACGATCCTTACTCCTGTTACTTTGTGCACTATTACTGGTGCTCCCAATTGCGGCAACCCACAAGAGGATACCATGCTTGGTTTGACCTTTGTGGGATTCGAACCCTGGACCGTTCGATGGAGAGCCTGGTGCTCTACTGACTGAACTAGCCTATTATCACAGATAGGCCTAATCAGATAATTATAGTCTCGGTCAAAGCTGGTGCAGAGAACAAGACAGATGCTTTTCCATTCATGTATAGATAGATAGATTTTTGTTTGACCATCAAAACAATGCCAATTAAATACACATAATGTTTTGAGGAAAAAAGTACATGGTCAGGATCATCCCATAAGCACAACTGTTTGTTTGTTTAGAATGACCTAGATTAAAGTTTTATAAATTGAAGTATAGAAATAATTAATAATTATATGTAAAATATTAAGAGAAGCAAAGCAAAGAACTACTAAAAAATTAGTATTGAGTAGTAATCTGGTAGAGCCAGTTTAGTTGCATATGTAGCAGTTTTTACAGTGCAAATTAAAGTAATAGCAATCGTTAAAATTGTTTTACAATTTTCTAATAAAGCATGGAGTTGGTACAAGTATGTCAAATACAACATCAAAATTTACACCACCTGAGAGAGAGCATAGCACCTAAAAAGCATGACTGAGCGTTGTAGATTGCATATTATAAGTAACTCCTAATATAAGTTAATCAATAATTAATTGTGACATACTGTAAGGCATTTCATCTTGTACAATAATAATAATTAATAAAAATATGTTAAAGTTTCCATATAAGAAGATATTTAATCATGTCTAACATTGCATTTAGTTACTTTAAGTAATACAAGTAAAAATGATACTTTTGTCTGAAAGTAGCTTGCACAACAACGGACTTGGAATGAAGTTACACTATGAACTAGAGCTTTCTGAATTCATGAGAAAACGATATGAAAGACAATGTGAAAAGAGCCCTTTTCATATGATTTCTGTTCTGTTTTCACATTCACATGGTTTCCATATGGGTTACCATGTGATGTTTGTTATTTCACATGGTTTTACTTTTTAATACATAGAGAGCTTATCATTTCACATGGTCTTCTAATGGTGTTCGCGTGTTTCTGGATTCATAGTGTTACCTAGCTACTACAAAACTTATAGTTTACCTGGCAAATTAACAGTGAACATGTATAGTCAGACCCAGTTATTATCCAATTGGATGATGTCCCACTATAGCTTAATATCAATAAATGGTTGGTTGAATGCCATTTGTCATGATTGTCCGGCTAACTTTCTCTGCTTAATGCACAAACTCATGTAATATCCTATATTTTAGCTGTACAAGCAGTGGATAATTAACTGAGTGTGACTGAAACAGTGTACAGGTTTGCTTTGCTAAGAGTAAAAGCCTCTTACACAACCTGCTATTATTAAAGGTTTTGAATGAATACATTTACGTGACTTTTTGAAAGCAGTCTTTCGAAATACATGCAGTCTATACATTCCTGCGCAAACTCAACAATTGATCCGCATATCCGCGCAAATCTCCTATTTTGACTAATTTTAGTGCACCTTCGATTATTTGTAGAAGTATTTGTATGACTTCTATCCTCGCATTATTTGCGCATTCTCAAAGTCGAGATTTCTGTTCTCGGCGCAACAAACACAGAATGCAGTCAGGCATGCAGTGAACCATCTCTGACACTCAACCATAATCCTGATCCTAGCCATTGTCTTACAGATGGATCACTCTGTCATACAAATAACCATTTGGTTATATATACATTTCCGGACAAATATCCACTTTCATTTAATTATTCGCCATCACATATGGTTGCCAGACTGGAATCTTTGTATTTTGCGCGGCGGAGAAAAGTTTTCCGAAATATTTTGCGCGGTTGGCCTCTCGTTGATGTGACAAAAATGCGCGGTCCGGCCGCGGTTCTCAGCTTGAATAACAGAGTTACAGTAAGGATTGCGCGGACAGAGCCTGTTTTTCTGATAAAAATGTCTGCAGCTGAGCTCAATTCTCAAAATCTGCGCGGCTGCGGATCCAGCAGGCCAGATTTGCGCGGCGGAGATCTCCGCCGCGCAGTGCATAAATTCCAGTCCGGTATGGTTGGATGGTACCTCAACAAAACTAGCCCTAATCCTATTCCTAAACAGGTCTATCCCAATCCCTATTTCGCATTCTACTCATTCTTAAAACCTATTTGGCTATTTTTAGCCTAATCCTATTCTGGCCTGCGCGACGGGACAACCTGGCGGTGAAATTTGAAAGTAAATTGGTCATGATTTGCTAGTTAACTTGAGTATCGGGACAAAAGCCAAAGGGAAAGATCAACAGGCCTGGGTAGCAGCGAATACTAGCCTTGTGGTCTAATCGATCTTTGATTCTTTCCCACTTTTCAGATTTTGACGGCTTTGTAAGACAAAATACTGACATGCCTTGGTTGTAAAGCCTTCCTTGTCGATTCAAATTTACGATATTGAGCAGAATATTTGTGCCAGGTTCATGAGCTTTGATACCGAAATAGAACCATGAACGATTGGGGTTTTCACAGTCCTTTCCCTGGCAGTCTCTTGCTGTCCACAAATCAAATTCATAGTCGATTGGTTTTGGCCTCCAAACAGAAGCTGACCGCTTTCCACCGGATTGTGGCTCTTGTGCATCTTTTCCTCTGTCACATTTCTCAACTTTCAACAAGTTGCCTGAGTCAAAGTTTGAGAAGAAAGTCACCTTCTCGAATTCAAACATTGAGATTCAGCCACCACAGAATATCACCAGGTACTCTCTATCACAGAATCACAACAGAGCTTTTGAATTTCTCCTCTATGACAGCCAAACCAAGAGTCAAACCTTGGCCCACGCGACGACGTCAAGGCAGATCAGCTTGACCGCCATTTTTCGAAATAAGTAAACATCCCCCGCAGAATGACTGTGATGTGCCCATACCTCTCGTTTCTATGCCAACCAACCAGAGTTTTATCCAAAATTATGAATCATAAAGGAAGTTGGTGGAAACATAATGAGTTAAAAATTATGCCTAATCTACATATCTGCTAAGAAATATTTTGTTCCTTTAGGTGAAATTATTTATAAAGGCTAAAATAAAATGAAAACAGCAGCATACCAATGTGAGGATATTCTGCTACTGTTTTGAAATAACATTGGAAAACCAATGCAATTTTTCCGGGTGTTCATGCTGCAGCAAATCGATTATTCGCATTCGCAGAACCTTAATTTTCATTCAACTTTTGTGTCTCTGCCTTATCTACAAAAGCACGTTCCGCTTATCGAGATATTTCTCTCTGAATTATTTTGCTGATTCCTTCGCGGTATTAATTAATTTTTTGCCGACTGCTCGAAAGGATATCAAAGACAAAAAGTAGATTATTTCAGGAACGCTTTGGTTCTCTGCTCAAGTGTTGAAATTGAGCTTGCAGTTTGAAAGTTCTTTCTCTTTCCCAAAATGAGTATTTTAATGATTCTTTTTCTGTATACTGTACAGTACAGTATTTGTGGACTCTGTCTCTCCATTAATTTATGAAGTGATGACGTTATAATTATTGTAATTAATGTAAAATCACTAGGCCGCCGTGACGTGTCATTCAGCACGCACTTCGTCACTGATACAATAATAAATTATAATTATTTCTGGGAATTGAAATGACGTAGGCGTTTGATCTTGCATTGTGCATGACCTTGACTCGTGACGTATTCTCTATCTCAGGACATTACGTCATATCTATTCTCAAAATCATGTGACTCGCTCCCAGTGTTCATAAACACAGTCATCTGCCAGAAGCTCTTCATTTCGAAACACGAAGCAGAGAGTTTGGTTTGCAGATCAACTCTATCTACTTTTCCAACGAAATAACTGGTTTACGTTCACATTTCCATTTCAAGATGTCGCTTTATCCATCATTAGAAGACATGACCGTCAGTAAAATGGCTCAGGTATGCTTTGGTTACTGTTTTAAGCTGCATTTAAATGTTTATAATTGTTGTGTTCGGAGACGTTGAGGATAGGGAACTGTGGTTTCCCTGCAGTTCAAACTAAAAGAATGTTCCTTCAAAACCACAGATGGCAGATGTCGTATTGAAGAGAAAACTTTTCTAGCAGTAACGTTATAAGTAGTTTCTGTCTCCGTGTTTTCATTTGTTGAAAGCTGTTCTTATTTCACTCGCAAGCTTCTGTTTCCATTCCCATTACGTCATTTTCCCAACTTGGCAGTGAAATTTTGTTTCAGGCACGCCCGCGCATTTACATTTTGATATGCTCATATTTCAAGGCTTTTTCAGATTTCTTTGGATTCTGTGCTTCAAAGTTTGTCTTTCTTGACATACTAATAAAATGAACTCAAACTGATTGTGATAAGATATAGGCCTGGTCCTATCTGTTCATATATTCCTTCAAACAAGTTGTGACTTAACACTGTGAGGAAAGCTGTACAGCTGAAACAGCGTTCGAAGCTCTTTACATCAGCCGATTCTATGGGAATTGTTGAGCTGTTAATAATTAAGGAAATGTTGCAAAGTCTTGCAGCAAACTTTCACTTCAACTTTCCCTGTTGCCCCAGGTATTTTCCTATTGCCTACAATGCCACCACTGATTTTTCCCTGCGCTATAGCCTATATTAGGAAACCAGTCTTGAAATATTTGCATCGGATGAAAAGCAACAATTCTGTTTTCG
Organism: Calvadosia cruxmelitensis; assembly: GCA_900245855.1. Lineage (NCBI taxonomy): Eukaryota > Metazoa > Cnidaria > Staurozoa > Stauromedusae > Kishinouyeidae > Calvadosia > Calvadosia cruxmelitensis. The sequence goes on from OFHS01000709.1 coordinate 18,430, forward strand.
GTTGTTGTGAAATCCATACCAATCTGCTTCTCTGTATTTCAGGCACAAGCCAATGCCGGTCAGCAGCCTCAACAACAGCATGCGGCAATTGCGGCAGAGGTAGGTCAACCCAATCTGCTTCAGTGAAATCCAATATACATGATATTTAAAGATTTTCTTTACGCATAGTCGTTCTGATCACGTATTACATCCTTCAAAGATTACATTCTACATTAGGACTAATGATCTATAGGCGTAATAATACAGATGCTCATCTGCATGAAGAGGCTGTCCTTCTTCCTTTTAATGCACTTAATACATAAACTACGCCATGAAAGATGGTCAGATATGGATGACAGTGTAACACTAGACAAAACAAATCAATAATCAATACATCACCATACAATACAACCACTCTGCTTCATCCTTGCCGATTCATCTCGGTAGGTTGGTGATGGTGTTGATCTATAGGCCTACATCCTATGAAATTGTTTAAAGAAAGTTGGAATATTGACTCAATTATAAATTTTCAGGTTTTCTAGTACTGTAGCCGGTATCAGGCCAATATGGTAAGAGTTTGAAGTGGATACATTCTTGTTATAATTTGCCATGCCTCCTGTCCTCTAGTGCTTCTTCTTCTTCTTCTGCTTCACTGATGTTTTAGACTTAAAACAAAATGATTACAAAAATCATGTGTATTATAGAGATAATGTTCAATTGAGTTTAAAAGTTCGATTCTTAAACACCTCATGTTACAATTTGACTTTGAATCTTTCGAATTTTATCAATTAGTCATTTTGAGACATGCAGTAGCAGAAAAAAAAACAGGGCTGCCACCTGTATGCCTTGCTGTACACTTTCCACAAACAAATTGAAAGAGGAGGAAACAGAATTTTGCAAGGCATGGTTGTTTAATTTTTTGCAAGAAGCATTTTGATGGAAATTTATTGAAAATACAACATTTTGCAACTAGTAGAATATTTCGAATTTTCTTCCAAGTTTTGAATGATAAAGAAATAATCAATGTTCGATTGAGTATTCCTGACTGCAATTGCATGATTCGCATCCCTAGTCTATTTTAGCATCATTGGTACACAGTTTCACTCCCACACAGTAGATAGGCATCTATTTACATATATAGTTAGTTGCAGCAGTTCAGATATTCAAAAACGATAACACGTTCGCAATTTGTTTTGTCTGTTTTCATGTCTATGAGGCGTTTATTTGACCAGACCTGCTCTTTTAATTTGCAGCCTCAGGCAGCTGGTGCCAGTGCCCCACCAGCCAATTCTCTTTACCCATCACTCAATGATTTCATGGGTCTTGATCTAGCGACTGCAATTACGCAGGCACAATGTCAGCAAGTAGCAGTGGTAAGTGTGTTTTATTTGTCAAGATAACTGATTGCATGAGCCTGCGCACAGACTCACCTTCAACATTCTTTCCTGGGTAAGCACTATTGTGTAGTTTACCCAAGCAAGAAAGTTGACTGCAAGTCGGGCTATGGTAGCAATGCACATTTGATAATTTCTTATAAACAATTTAAGCACATGTTCTTGAAGAACTTCTCTTTCTCTACCCATGTTCTTATTGTTAATACCAATATGATGACTGTTTGCAGCATCAACCATCTGGTCCTGTCACAGCATATGCAGCTGGAGGAATGGTGGCTCCTGTCTCTGGACAGCAGAATTTGGCCATCCTCCGTTCTGAGATCAAGCAAGGAATCCGCGAGGTTATTGCTTGCAAAGGACAAGATGGCAAGATTGGCATGAGGGTGCAAGCAATCAACAAGGGTGTTTTTGTTGCATTCGTTATGACCGGTTCTCCAGCATCGATGGCTGGGTTAAGATTCGGGGACCAAATTCTAACGATCGATGGCGTCACCGTTGCTGGCTACAGCAGAGACAAGGTCATGGGTATCTTGAAGAAATCATCCTCCCAGAAGATCTCTTTTGCCATTCGTGACAGGTATTCAGAGTGCGATGATATATCTATCCCAGCTTTGGTTTTTTATGGAGTCGTATCTCCTTAAAATTACTCATTTATTGTTTGTAGTTTTTTTTAACTTGATGATGTCTTTTGCAGGCCATTTGAACGATCCATCACTTTGCAGAAGGACAGCAGTAATCACGTTGGATTCATATTCAAAAAGGGAAAGATCTGTCAGATTGTCAAAGACTCATCTGCTGCAAGGTAAAAGACAATTACAAAATATCAGTGATCAGGTCTATTGTCTGTACACATGGCCGTCACATTTGTTAAGGCAGCTAATTAATAAAATGACAACACTTGTGATTGCAAGGTAATTGCAATAACCAATCAATATTTAAGGAAACGTATTCTGACCTGTAGCAGATGTTGATTCCAGCCATCCGCTTGCATTGCGTGATTTTGTCTCTCTCGGTAATTTATGTTTTCGTGCTGATTCATTGTTTGTTGTTGTTGTTGTAGGAACGGACTTTTGATTGAGCACAACTTGCTTGAAGTAAATGGCCAAAACGTTATTGGACTCAAGGTGAGCTACTGCAATCTTCACTTATGGATTTTCCTAAAGTTACTTGTGTTTGAGTTGCACACTGTTGTTATTGTGACCCATTATGTAATCTAAACCCCCCACCTCATATTCGTGATAGCCTCGCATCCGTGTTAGTAATGAATAGACCTTGCATGAGTCTTTGTTTCTGTATTTAATTCGAATGAAGTACTCTGTAAGAGCTTATTTGCTTTTCCTCTCGTTACCATTCTCCTGTCAATTGTCACGCTATTGTCTTGTAAATTATTCTGCATAATTACTGTATCTATAAATTAACTTAAGACTGTATGCTGAAATACATCAGATGCTTCTGAATTGACAGTGCTCAACGAGTCATTACACATAGTCCCTCGTCGTTTGTGTGATACGACATATTGTTAATCATGGTTTAAATGCAAGGATATTCACTCTTTGTTATGAACTGTATCATTTGTATGATTTCAGGACAAGGAAATTTCCGAAGTGCTCAGTGGCAGCCCACGTACTGTTACCGTGACGATCATGCCAACATTTGTGTACGATCACATGGTGAAATGGTGAGTCAGCAATTCATTTCCCTCAGCACAAGAAAATTTGTTAACAGCATGACCACAGTCGTATCTGTCAACCGTAGCTATACATGTATGTATTACTAACATGTAATGCTACCTCTACAGTCAAACCTGTATTAGCGGCCTCCTCTATAGAGCAACCACCCGTGTATTGCACTAGGCCACTCTTCATAACCCCAAAATAACACTTTCCACAGCAATCAATCTCGACAGAAAGGTTGCCTGTCTATAAAGGTCATTTTCCTCAGGTTCCAAAGGTGACTGTTATAGACAGGTTTCACTGTAACTGATTGCATGGCTCATATGATAATGAAATAAATGAATGGATGACATGCCGGTATTGGCAGATAATTGGATACTTCTTCTGCATAACAGTATTGGTAACATTCAGGAACAATTTGGGAACACAACTATTGTAATTTACAAAGCAGCTGATTTTAGTAGCCATGGTTATATTATAAACCATCCACTGTATTATGATTAGTAGTAGATTTAGTTTGCTCTCAATGACTTGTATTTGGCAGTGGATAGCTTTACAACTGATGACGTAATCTCATTACTTGTCTTATAGCATGGCTGAGAGTCTCGTGAAGAAGAGCATGGATCACTCAATCCCGGATATTTAAATCACAGTGACGCAAATTGTCTTCTGGGAATGTAATGAATTGGTGAGAGGATACAACCAACAAAGATTACACCCCAGACTTATAATATTGCATGATATATGTTGCGCATAGAAGTTCTCTGTAAATAGACTTGCAACTAACCAGGATGATTTCAGCATGTCAGCCTTTTCTACTAAGCTAATCTAAATACCTTCAGAACTGCCTGTTCAAGCATTATGGAAGCACTTGACTAGTTGGATGTATAGCTTTTTGTTCAACCCTCACTGCCAGAATGTTTATTTTTAAGTATAATGATTATTTCGATTTGTGATTACAAAATATACTGACAACAATACTCCCGCTTGATTTGTTATGTTTCTTGTGACATTTGATGTTGCTCAGTCTGGGAACTTGATTCAAGCCTGATTAAGTTGCTAAGTATTTTTCAGGTACATTCTAACCCATTTTATTTACCTTGTTTGTGAAGCTAAATGTGGCCCACTAAGTGAGGTGAAGAGCTTCAAGCAGTTGTCAAAGCGATTATTGGGTGGCACCCATCAATGTTCTCAAAGCATCAAAGCAATCTTTGCCGAGAATCACCACAACTCTCATGTCACGTTTTCCACTGCAGTATATGAATGTTACTATTAAATTAACTGAATGCAATCAAATCTGTATTAGCGGTCACCTTTATAGAGCGGCTACCTCTGTATATAGGCCATTCTTCATAACCCCAATATAACACTTTCTATAGAAATGAAGCCGGACAGAAAGGCCTCCTGCCTATGAAGGTCCCTTTTCTCAGTTCCTAGATGTGACCGTTATAGACAGGCTTCACTGTATCAGATTTTCCTAACACAACATGACGATGACAAAACATAATTGAATTTCCAGTGTAACTGCTGTCGCAGATCTAATAATGTTAATACTGACGAAATTTCAATTTGTATAGCATGACCACAAATGAACAGACAATGTGAGTGTGATCCATTAAAGGTTCAAACAATAAAAACTATATTGTATCCTTAACGATAGATGCCTGCGTTGAAATTAACTACTTTATCTACGACGTGCCAGTTGCAAGCCGGACTGTGCTAAAATCTACGAGGAAGCCGGGACGTGGAACGCTTCAAGACAAAGAAAAGACTCAAGAAAAACACAATGTTGTATAAAGTGTGGCTAACTTCTTGCCTGCACTAAAACCCAAAATAACATACTCTACATCTCCTTAAGGCTGTAGGATACAATTACTTGGGAGAGAAGAACATGTTGCAACACACCTCAAACAACATCTTGGAGACATCCTGTCCGCGCTAGATTGATGCTGCCGTGTTGACGGCCAAATTGATTCTAACCTAAGGTTCTCGCGGGGCATTACTTGTACAATTAACCAAGGTCAATATCACTGTTAACAAATATGGAATTATAAGAACAAACGAATACGAAGCTACATAAAACAGAGATTAGCTATCGAGACCGATTTCTACATATTATTATATGCAGAGTGACTCCTTTTATCTAGAGATCTCCTGTGCTAAGCGGCCATGTGTAAGTTTACTCACTTAAATAATACACAAGCCATTTGTACATAGTGACCACCTGTGCAGATAGACAGCGAACGTGAAAACCATTTAATGCCCAACAATACAAACTATCTGCACAGAGGACCACCTGTCTTGAGCGACCACCTGTGCAGATAGACAGCGAAAGTGTAATCCTTTTTAGGCTCAACAATGCAAACTATCTCCACAAAATGACCACCTGTCTTAAGCGACCACCTGTGCTGATAGACAGCAAAAGTATAATACCTTCAAGGCTTAACAATACAAATTTAATTACAGGGTGGTTTTGATATCAGTATGTAGCTAAATGATGTATAGACCCTGTTCTGGCGACGACACACAGATAATAGTTGTCATAATACTATAGCTGGGCAAAGGACTGTAGCTTGTATAGACCATAGACTTCAAGAACGACTCTGATTGTTAAATAACTTGCTGCCAACACAATTATTCAAATAACAGCAGTTAACTCAATTCAACAAATGTTTAACAATAAAATGTTCATACGATCTCTTTGACAATGTTTCCTCAGTCTCGACAAGACTGCCTTGATTGCTTTTAACGTCTTTGCAACTCCAAGGTTGACGCAGGAATGTTTACAAATTCGTTCTCAATCAATATAATAATGTTTACTTATGATAATGTGGCAATTTGCCTCGTTTTCATTCTATCAGTAAATCAAAGTTACTTTTCGTCGCTCCATACTCCTCCTCGTCGCTCACTCTCCTCATAGTGACGACACATATCACGCTTTCAGCTCAAGCGGACACAGTTTGGTAATTGGTCGTTTGTACGTTCCTTGCGCAGTCTTGACTAACACTGCACGAACCAGACCATCTTTTCCAGGGTACGTGGTAACAATACGCCCCATACGCCATTTTCCTCTTAACAAGTTTGGCTCCAGAACCAATACCACGTCGTCAACTTCAAAATTCCTGTTTGCGCGATGCCATTTAGACCTTTGCATTAGAGTTGGCAGGTATTCTTCCATCCAGCGCTTCCAGATCATTTCAGTCAGGTGTTGCACATGACGGTATCGGTTGTGATACGATGGTTGATCATATTTCCCTGGCGGAACTGTCGCTGATGCTCTTCCGATCAAAAAGTGATTTGGAGTCAGGACTCTGAAGTCGTCCGGGTCGGAACTTTCATATGTGAGTGGTCTTGCGTTCAGAAATTCCATGATCTCGCACAACAATGTACGTAGCTCGTTCGCGTAGAGTTTCCTTCTCCGACGCATTTCCATGTCAAGCGTCCGGTACAAAGCATTCTTCACTGACCTTACCAAGCTCTCGTGCACTCCTCCCCAATGAGGTGCGGCAGGTGGCTGAAACTTCCAGTGGAATTCTTCCTTCACCAGGTTCTCCTTCAACTCTTGATCATCGTTCATTTCCTGAAGGGGTGGCTTCATCCTATTTTCAGCACCGACAAAATTTGTACCGTTGTCTGAGTACAACGCCTCGGGTGACCCACGTGTGTTGATCATTCGTCGTAGTGCGTCCAGGAAGTCCGGTGTAGACAGACTTTCAGCTAATTCGATGTTGACGGCCCTCGTAGTCATGCAGGTAAAGAGCACGCCATAGCGCTTGCACGTCTTGTTGCGCGTCACCAACACTTCAAAAGGACCAAAGCAGTCGACCGATGAATGGTAAAATGGTACCATTGGAACTTTGTCTAGTCTCTCTGTGGGCAACTCACTCATCAGTTGTTCCGCAGGACGTGCGTTTTCAACTTGGCACAGCTTGCACCTCTCTTTCAGTTTCTTTACAGCCTCTCTTCCCCTTATGATCCAGAATGCTGGACGCAAAGCTGCTAAGACGAAATTTGTCCCAGTGTGACGAAGTCGATGATGATAGAACTGGATGATGAGTCTTGCCAAATGATCATCGGGTGACAATATGGCAGGATGTCTAGCATCATAAGGTAATGGGGATCGGCCAATCCTTCCTCCTACTCTTAAAATTCCATCTTTGTCCAAGAAGGGTGTGAGACTCAGTAGTCTCGACTTCTTGCGAAGTGGCTTCCCTGACTTCAGATCTTTAATTTCGTTCGCAAAATGAGCCACTTGGGACTGATGGATGAGGATTGATGTTCCCCCTTTAATCTCGTCGACTGTCAAATGTGGTGACACTGGCTTTTTCTCCCTCAAGATCTGGATGAACCGATATACCCAGCCAGCGACTCTCTGCGCTTTCCACAGTATGCCAAATTTCTCCAAGTCTACAACTTGACTCTCTTCAGTCGTTTGCGTTGTAGCAAGGCATATGCTTTTCCCTTTATCTCGCTTTTCCTCGGAAACTGGCTCGATATTTAAATCTTTCGGCCATTCGATTTCGTCATCATACAAGAATGGAGGTCCATTGATCCAGTCTTCGTGAATCAGCTGATCACTCTTTAACTCCGACCTAGTGGCATGATCGGCCACGTTGAGTTTTCCTGCCAGATGTCTCCAATCTTTTACATCCGTTAGTGTTTGGATTTCCCCAATCCTGTTACCCACAAATGGCTTGTAGAAGGAAGCGGATGAGAGTATCCAGCCTCTGACACAAGTGCTGTCGGTCCAAAACCATTTGCGAGACACGTCAACGCTCAATGCGCTCTCCACATAGCGGCTGAGTCTTGCTCCCAATAGATCCCCCTGCAGCTCAAGCCTCGAGACTGATATAGCCTTACTTGGCGCCACCTTTGACTTTGACATAGCCAAGCGCACTGCCACTTTTCCGTTGTTGCATATGCTTCTAATATACACGACAGCGGCAAACGCTTCCTCTGGCGCATCTGTGAAAGTATGCATTTCAATCTTTTCCATATTTTCAAAGTCCGGCAGCAGACATCTTGGGATTTTAATACTTTGCAGCTATTTGAGCCTTGTGACCCAGCTGCTCCACCAGTCTCTTTCGGCGTCTGGAACGGGGTCGTCCCATTGTAATCCAAGCAGAGTCAGTCGCTTCATGTTAATCTTTGCCTTTACCAGATGAGGCATTGCCAAGCCCAAAGGAGAGAAGACACCAGCTAGCTTACTCAGCAACTCTCTTCTTGTGAATCTCATCTCTTCATGATCAGTTCTCTTGGTTGCGAATGTGAGGATGTCTTGGCCTGTATTCCACTTCAGACACCAAGCATCTTGGTGTCAGGGTCCGGATTCCCCAGATCAGACTCCTCCTCATTCGACGCTGCCATCTCCATCATGACCTCTTTTGAGTTTGATACCCATTTCTTCACTTGCAGATCTCCCTTTGACAGAGTATCACGGACGTCTTTTGCTACTTTAATGGCCTCGCTAGTCGTCGATGAACTGTTCAAGTAGTCATCCACATAAAAGTTCTTGTGGATAGCTTCCACTGCCTCTGGGCTTGAAGTACCGTGATCTTCTGCAATTCGAAACATTGTGCTCATGGCTGCACACGGCTATGATCCATCTCCAAACGCTAGTCGATCCATCTGGTAGGTCTCTACTCCCTGAGCCTCGTCTTCTTGCCATAGAAATCTATGATAGCGGGCGTCTTCAGGACAAAGACGTACGCGACTGAACATTGCTTCGATGTCACCACCAACTGCGACGTCAAGTTGTCGAAAGCATAGCAATACCTGGGGCAGCTCGTTCTGTAAGGCAGGCCCCGTCAGTAGCGCCTTGTTCAGTGACTTTCCTTCGAACTCTGCTGTAGCGTCAAAGACAACTCTGACCTTCTTTGATGTCGCAGATTTCTTGAATACTCCATGATGGGGCAAGTACCATTGACCTTTTCCATGTAGGTCTTCATCGTTTGATATCTTGCGTGCGTAACCTTCCGAAAGGTATTTGTTGATTGCGTCGCGATAGGATTTTGCATACTCTGGGTCTTTCTCGAATCTCCGAAGAAGAGGCTGAAATCTTTTTTCTGCAAGAATGCGGTTGTTAGGGAGGTTAGGTTCTCCATCCCGCCATGGCAAGGCGACTTCATAGGAACCATCCAATTCCCGTGGTCCCTTTTTGGATCCTGTCAAGTGCCTTTTGATCATCCGGTGACATAGTTGGATTTTCCTGGGAGTTAGTTCCAAAGTTTTCAGCGTCCCAAAATCTTTTGGAAGACTTTTCTAAATATATTTCTTCTACGGAGACATAGTGGCAATGTCCACCACCACTTCCTTGGCCAACTTTGCATCTGGCAATCCATCCTAGGTCAGTCTTGACTGCGTAGGGTTCTCCCAAGGCTCCACTTCTCACTTCTTGCGGCAAGACGAGATGGGCGTGGTCCAGACCAAGCAAGACGTCTATCCTACCACCTTTGATCTCCTTGAGGGGCAGGTCTTTCAAATGGTCCCAGTACAGCTAAAGTTTCGGCCAGTTGATTGGCTCTATCGGACTTGCTACCTGATCGAGTGACCAGGCCTTGATCGGTTGCCTTTTGCCCTGCTGACCTGGACCCATCAAGTCAAACTGCACTTTATCCGCCTTGTAGATCTTCTTTTCTCCTGTTGCCCCAGTGAGAGATAGGAATCCTTTTTTCCCTGTAGGCCCAAGAGCTTGCGACATTTCTCGCTGATCATTGTCGTTTCACTGCCTTCATCAATGAGGACTTTCAACTCTCTTCTTTGGCCATATTTGTCCAATGCTATGGCAGTGGTAAGCCCCAAGGCTATCCCTCTCTTGCTTCCATTAGTATTTTTGATAGCAACAGTTACTTCTTCTTGATGAAGCAGAGGATGATGGCTCTTGCTGCAGCCGTCTTTATTGCATTCCTTCTTTGAAGGGCATTGCGCAATTCGATGTTTCTCAAGACAGGAGAAACAGAGTCCTTTCTTTCGTACAATATCCCACCGTTCCGATATGGGTAACTTGATCATCTCGCCACAGTCTTTGGTATTGTGCTCTTCCTTACCGCAAACCGTGCAGCCCTTTTCCGTCTTTCATTTGGTCGATTTGACAGTGTGAACTTTCGCTTTATGTGCTCTTGCTGGCTCACTTACTTGCTTGGCTGCAACAATTTTCTTATAAAGTCTTGGTAACTCTCCCAATCACCTGTCAAATTCTGACAGTGGGATATCATCCTCTCCGAGCATTCTTAAGCAATGTCTGCTCCATGCCACTTGCTCTGTGTGGGGCAGCTTGACGGCGATCTTGTCGATGAAGTCGTCACACATCGGCGATGGCTCATAATATCGCAGGAGTACGGTCAGATGTGCTCTCAGTTTATGAATGAACTCCTCTATTTGTTCAGCCCTTTTAATGGGTTCCATTGCCATGACTGCTGTTAGGTGAACCCTTTTCAGGTCCGTTGGTTTCCCGAACTGGTCTTCCAACAATTGAAGTGCCCTTGCGTAGCCAATTACATCTCCTGGTATATTTTTGATAATTCTTGCAGTTTTTTCGTCGAATTTACCTTGAAGAACGCTCATCTTTTCGTACGTCGTTAGTGTACGGTTCTCATGGACGAACGCTCGAAACAGACCGCTCCAGGAAAGCCACTCCAGGCGGTCCCCCCGGAAGGTTGAGAGCTCGACTTTCACGAGTGACTTTTTCCCCTGCGTGGCCGTGTTGTGGGCCGTGGTGACCTGCGGGATCTCTAACGTTCTCCTTAATCCACGTCATCGGTGCCTTTGTCGGGGATTCACGTGCTTCCGTGGCTCCATCCGTGGCTGACAAAGCTCTGTCTTGGACATCGGCGTGGTAACGCTGTTGAGCTGCCAGGTAAGCGGAAACCTTTTCAATATTGCCTGTTTGTCCCACAGGGTCCTGGCCCGCTGTTGCTATGGCAATCACCGAGCCAGCAACGCTCTTGCCTTTGTTAGATGCGGCTGACAATATTTCAGTCGGTGCTTCATCCACGCGAATGTCAAGTTCCTCTTTGACTTTGCTGTTAACCAGCACGACTGAGAGCGATATTGACTCAAACCATTCAATTGCTTCCTCGCACGCTGATAGCTGTCTCCCAGCTTTCCAAATACACATCATTCAATGCCGACAGGGAATCAAGCTTTGCTGTTAGCGACGTGTCCAGCGTTCTCAAGAATGTTCTATTGGCTGATACCCCTAGGTTAATTTCAATGTTTTTTTTTGTGGCAATCGTAATTCGCCGTTTGGCATTTGTTCTCTGCCTTCTCAACTGTTCGAGAGAGAGAACTTCGACATGCGTGGTCTCCACGACAGGTTCGTGACCACGATTGACATCGTCAGTTGTCGGTCGCTCGGTCACTGACATAGTAACTGAAGCACAAATGAAAGACAAACTATCCTCAATTCACTGATTAAGTACTCCGGCTCGACGGACCAACTGTTCTGGCGACGATACACAGAGAATAGTTGTCGTAATACTATAGCTGGACAAAGGACTGTAGCTTGTATAGACTTCAAGAACGACTTCGATTGTTAAATAACTTGCTGCCAACACAATTATTCAAATAACAGCAGTTAACTCAATTCAACAAATGTTTAACAATAAAATGTTCATACGATCTCTTTGACAATGTTTCCTCAGTCTCGACAAGACTGCCTTGATTGCTTTTAACGTCTTTGCAACTCCAAGGTTGACGCAGGAATGTTTACAAATTCGTTCTTAATCAATATAATAATGTTTACTTATGATAATGTGGCAATTTGCCTCGTTTTCATTCTATCAGTAAATCAAAGTTACTTTTCGTCGCTCCAGACCATGTGAAATTCTTCTCACATCTTATAGCTCTTTCAAACGATGACAATATTCACTTTTATTCAAAAATTTCCTCAAATATCAAAGTTGTTAATTTGAAAAAGGCGGGGTTTGTCATGTCGATTAAGAAGGCTCACTATCGAGAAAAACGGCTCAAAAGGCCAAATCACGATGGATTATGAAAAAAGTTTTTTGAATCCCCTAACAGTTGCATGCACTGCAGCCAACGCGGGACAGAATAGGAGTGCACTGCAGAAAGGATCCAGGCTCGCATTTTGAACATCCCTTCATAAAAGGAGAAGATCTCCTTCTTCTTAGAGTAGCCATTTTGCTTCCTAATACCTTCCTTTTGCCTTCTTCCATCGTAGGAGACAGGAGAATATTATATTTACCTGTGCTCTTAGTGTTTAATCTTAGGAGGAGGGCCGGATGGCCTTTGTCACAGCATCAGCTACCATACGCTCCAGTTTAATCCAGAAGTTCCCCGGGGCCCGATAATCCGTCATGCGCAGTCCGAATCATTGAATGCATTTCTGTGTATATGTGAGTTGACCTCTGCCACAGGTGAAGACGCCAGGAAATTGCTTTGAAACGCAATCAGTCGTTTTCAATGATGGTCAATTTCAGGGATTGCTTTTGGCTGTCAAAATTGTAGATTTCAACTTAAAATCATGTCCCAGGAAGGCGATCTATATGCTGCATATATTTAGTGCCTTCAGCTGTTTCACAGAATAGCAACAGTCATTTAGAACGCAACTGTGCTTACAGCTACATTGTCGATGTGTTGACTGCTGTCAATCACCCTCATTCATCCTCATTCATCAAATAAATAGGAAAAAAGAGAGGGAATAGTACCAGACATGTGTTCTGAAATTAATCATTTGTAATATGGGTCCCAGGCCATGAGCCCCTGAAAACTGGATGATTATTATTGGAAGAATACCCTAAAATTTCGTAAGTTGTGAAATGCATGCACAAAATTATTCTGATGCTTGCCGTTGCCCAGGGTCCAAGTACTGCGTCCTCGTTCCCATGTAATCCTCGTTTCCGTATTACCTCACCATTATGTAAGTGAGATGAACAGCAATAAATGCCTCTCTCCTTTGTGATTCAACACACGCAACCGTCTCCTCTTTGAATCTTCAGCTACTTCCATACTTCAGTTATGCCCATACAACAATGAACACCCCAAGGTGTACACCGTTCAATAAACTTTTTAAATTCTGCTATGTGAAATTGCATATTGCAGATATCGAAAACTCGGAAAGTGATGTCTAAAATAACTTGCAAAAACTCATAACATCAATCTTAAAAAGCTACGCCCATATGAATATAACTTACAAATAAAATTTCTCCTCAGGGTGTCATACGCCTTGACTGGTAGATAACAACTTCGCTCAGAATCTCGCTGCAAAGTTCATATCCAAAAGCAATAGATCTTCAACACATGAACTGATAAAGTGATACAATTATAACACGCACTCACAAACGTGCTAGTACCGATGTTACAATCAACTATGTATAATTTAACTTCGTAAAGTCTGTAGAAAATTACCCGGCAGTTGTAACTGCAATGGCATTGAGTGCTTAGTGCTGGAAAATTTCTAAGAACACTTACAGTAAGTGTTGTGTTGTGCTTAATGCTTAAGTCAGTGCTATTTGTGATTGTGCATGTAATGGAGGCCAGCCTTGCATATCTGTTGAGCTCAGTTGATTTACAGCACAACTAATGAACACACGCTTGTTGTTTGATCTTCTCGTGTTATGCTATTGGGTATTAGGTTGGCTTATAATTAGTTGTATTCCTCTGCACTGTACGGATATAAGTGGTTTTTGGTATCAAGAAACGAGTGCTTATTGACAATGTAATAATCTGTTTACCGTGTCAAATACTATTCTTGTACACCTAATTTATATGTCTCAAATAGACACCTATCTATCTTCGATCACGCTAATGAGCTTTGTTCTACCACAACTCCTCAGACAGGGTCCCTCCAGAGGGGCTGATTTGATTATAAACCCAACTATCCAACATAGAACATCCGATTTTGAGATAAAAACAATCTAACCGAGATCTTGAGTCTTTTCGATACAGAAAAATCGTAAACTTATGTCACAAAGCCACATGAAATATCAATGCAGAGTTCTTTATACAACAAGTAGTATTCAGATACGCTGAACAGCGGGAAGAGGGTTCATTGTGAAAAAAAACTTTTCGAATAAATAAAATTGCAATCAGGGTATAGGCAAATTTTATGGACCATTGTATTCTAAGTAAGCTTATTTTCACATGAACTGATCACCTTCCGGAAGGTTTGGGCAACCCCAAACCTGAGGGCTACAACAACAACAACTGATCACTTATATATCTTTGATAACAATTAATGCCCTTTGGGTAGAATGGAACACTGTGATTGTTGAAAGGAGGCGCGTATGGTCACTTTATGGGATCAAGCGCATTGTACGTTTAGATTATTTGTGTTGAGTCAACGTGAATCCTCACAGAAGTAATAAAGGAATGTATGATAGCATTTTGTTTGGACATTGTAGTACAATATGTGCGGTTTACGTGGGCAGAAATCGATTTCAAAGAAACTGGATCATTGTGATTACTAGCGATGCGGGATACAACAGACCCCATGAAGAGACAGTGTCTGTATATGTCCATGAAACTGTTTTGACGTCATTGGAAGTATTCAATAGAATGATATGTGGCCTTTTATGTAACATGTTTACAGGTTTACTATCGAAGTGATCTATTAGGAAATCAACGAAGGTAGCAGAAGTGAACGAAATTTGAGAATCATTCGAATGAAACCTGTCTATATTGGTCACCTCTGGGGCCTGAGAAAAGTGGCCTTTATAGACAGGTTGCCTTTCTGCCCAGGTTAATTTCTTTAGAAAGTATCATTTCGGGGTTGTCAAGAGTGGCCTTTATATAAAGGTTTTTGCTCTATGGAGATAGCCGCTAATACAGGTTTAACTGTATATTTCATGATTGGATAACAGCTATATTACAATACATGTATTGTCATCCAGACTATGTCTATTCAGATTGAAACTAATTAGTGTATTTGAGATGTGTTCATTAACTTTGCGTGGAGAGGATATGTTCCAATCATCCACTACTTCTTAAGCAGTGCTGCGCAAATGAGCAACGAAGCAGATGTCTTGCTACCGTGAGTCACTGATAGAAGTCGATGCTTTTGATCACAGTCAGACACTGTACTCCGCAGGACGGAATTAGAACAACCATTTCATTAATCTTGTTATTTCTGTAAGTTACAATTCTATTTCTCACACGGGTTGCACTGATTTAGCCCACACAGTATTTGCTTCGACTCATATTCCACTTGCAGGCACCTATCTCGGAAACGTTTGGTTCTGCAAAATAAACGTTGTCTTGGCTTAGTTTTATGGTTACTCTTGCCACCGGAATGCAGCACATACCAGAAGATAATTTCGCTCTTATTTGCCTATGCTATAACATGTTGTGGATAAAACCAGGCTAACAAAAAGGACAAAAATACTGACAGTTCTATTGAAGAGGCTTTTTCAATGAACTTCAAACAGCTTAAGTGATATATTCTCACATTTCATCTTGAAATTGGTGCGATGGAGGTTTAATAAGTTGCATATTGTTTCAGTTGATTTGAAATGTAGCCAGTAACACTCATTGGTTCAGAGGAGCATTGTGCATGTTGACTCGACACGAATCAATGAAAGAAGATAAGGAGTGCTTGCTTCCATGCTGTGATCAAAAGTAGCCCGTTTCAGCTATCCTAAGGTTCCATTGTTCTTTACCAATGTAAGATTGGATGAGAGCCAGACAGTGTGATCCAGTGCATTCCAGATTTGCTTGCTTTTAATGGAGCCTGCTGTCGTATGACAGCACCTTTAGGAATCCATTATGGACGACTATGAGTAGCCCCGTCTCATGATGATGGGATTTGTACCTTTTAACTATATAATTCAATACTTGAGTAGATAAAAACATAGATCTAAACACAGTGAACGTAGCTAAACGTCTTCCATGATACACTCCATTCTTTGACTCATTGGCAGGAATGTTTCGCAGAATCAATTTCCCTGAAAGTGCTTCCCTTGAAATACTGCTGACGATCGACTTGTTCTAAGCGACAATGTTCAAGCGGTCCGTAAAAGTCTTGAATTGTGCAGACTACCGGCAGATAGTTAGCGCAAGTCTTAAGCGATCACGTATGCTTATAAGTGACGATATGCAAGTGTTCTCTTCTCAAGCAATACGAAACATCTTTATTAAATGATCACATTATTAACCAACCACTTGTGTTCACTTAAGTGGTCTCTTAAGTGCTCAAACAATGCCATCACCTGTACCGAGCGATTGTTTGCCTTAGTTGATCACCTGTGTTCAGAAAACATTTGCAAGTTAATCCTTAAAGGCTAAACAAGTGTAAGCCACATGTAGATATTAACTAGCTGTATTGAGTGACCACAATGTGCTAAAATCCAAAATGAGCGTGATCCCCTAAAGTCTCAAACAAAATTATTTGTGTATTGAGCTCGCAAATGTTGACCGTGTTCAACACCTTCCAGCCCGGTAGCTAGGCAAATGTTTCATCTCGTTCTGCCCGCACTCTGAAACCCTTGTGTGTGTATTAGTTGCAAATGCAATGCAAATGAAATAGTTTGCCAAGATAGCATGAGGGAAGTTTGGACAATTTTGCCGTTTCTTGTCAAGATAACACAGTCGAAAAGTTGTTACTTGCCGTAACTTGTGTATCTATTGTCAAAAATCGCTGTCTTAGGTTCTTCCCGCCAGTTTGCAGCAGTCTTGTTTGCTCTCTTCTGCTCCTCAGAATAGCAAGATCAGAGGTCCATTTTTGGTCCGCATGAAATGCCTAAACAGTATGGCAAGAGCCGACCCAACCAATCAAAACTGAGAAAAATACACCTCCCACTTCCAGGCTGAAAGGAGCATGACCGCAGCTAATTACTGACGTCGGTGAATTCGAAGGTCCTCCGCAAGGCAAAAATGATTGTTTTCAAACCGCTGTAGGCAAGGGAAACTTAGCGTGGTAGTTTTGATAATCTTATCATCTCAATCAATAATAATTCCAGCTTCCACTAAATTTGATTTTGTCCTGTTGTTGTTGTTGTTCGCCAAGAGCTCGAATGGGTTGATGTCCATTTGCGTCCTGGCCTTATGACGATAGTTCCACCCAGGTTCCACCACGAATAGGCGGGCATAATTGTAACCTGACTTGGTCCTGCTCAGAAGGACCATAGCAGGACCAGCAGGACCGCTATCTACGCTAAAATAAACTGTGAAAAACTGTATCACAGCATGACCACTTATAGTCTACATGGACCACATGAGGTAATAGACAATGTTTGTATGATTTTTAATGACATGAGTGATATGAACCATCTGTATACAGAGTGACAACCTGCACCAAGAGACCACTCTTCAGGGGATCTTTACGTGGTCGCTGAAAACAGGTTTGCTTGTATGAACGAGCTATTTCGATCACACGAGGCATTCAAGCGACTGACTGTTCTTATCTATGGTCTTTCAGTCTTTTCTCGAGGCATTTATCATCTAACGCATTATAATATAGCTTCTTGAAACAAATGACAGGAATTGTATATTCTACCTCTGATAATAGCATTATTAAGTATTTGACTCTTTTCATAATCGAATATTTATATCTTCACAACATAATGGTAAGATTGTCTAATACAATTGAAATAATTTCAGTAGGATTGAGAACTACGTAAAATAAATGTCTACATATTTACAATAATCCATACCTAATTCAGTTAACATACAATTTACATAGTACAAATTACAATTAAAATAGCCTAATAATTTCACATTTATCTCAACAGCCTCGTCCCCATGAAGAGATCGCCACATCGCAAGCGCACCCTCCGATCCAGCGCATTTACCACAAAGTGCCTTATTCTGCGCTCTTGCCAACCAGTATCGTCAATCGGCTATTACACCTTGGTGCTGATAGTAGTGCATACTTTTTTCTCAGAAAAGAATTATTCCAAAGGTCCTCGTCCCCATTTAAAGGCGAACCATACAGGTATCTCACCTGGATCAACACGTTAGCCAACAAGATACGAGGCCTCCACCTCATCGCTCTAGTTATCATTGAATTGTTAGAAGCCAATACAGACGAAGAAGCGCCAAGGGTAGTCCAAGACTATAAAGTAGCCGGCGGGGCCGATCCCGACGCCGCACTCAGAGAAATCCTGAAGAAACTCCATCAGCGGTTCGGAACAAGTGTCCGAGTTGCCTCCAGCATCTACGCCCAACTGGCAGACTTACCCGCCATCAGGACGACTGCCAGTGGAACACAAATGCAACGCCTAAC
>OFHS01000710.1:1770-36644 GCA_900245855.1 Calvadosia cruxmelitensis
AAATATGACCCCAGCGGGAATTTAGTTGTAATTAGCGCCATCAGGGCGTCCCCGGGGGTTGTGTTCGATGTGATAGTGTGTAGCATGATATTTTACTGTAACAATTCTTGCTGCCTGCTCCTTTTCGTTTGTGGATACTACTTTGTTGAAGGAATGTACGTAACCATCGACTTGTCGAGATTTGATGAATGACACAACTTTAGGTGACTATGTAGTCACATGAAAGGTGACAAATCGGAGTGTGCAATCTCTTAATCGGAAGAAAATCAACAGTCAGGGTCGGCCGATGATGATATTCAGACTCACATTCACCTGCAGAAAGCAATAACCAAAGGTAAGTTTTATAGCATGACGAGCAGCGATGCGATGTGTTAAATGCAATACAAGCTAACAGATAATAGGTTACACAATTTCTACTGCATACTCAGTTGTATTAAACTGTATCTTTATAAATATCGACGATAATGTGTTCTATAAGTCTGAGCTGTGTTCACTGTGTGTGCGGTTATTTAGATTGCAATTTAGCGCACCTAGGAGACAGCAATTAAGAGTCACGTCCGATAACCTTTCGGTACGGCTTGATGTTGCGACTATTTACATGCGTTAGCAGGAATTAGAAAGACAGCAGGAGCGACCGTCCAACAGGCACTCGACCGCTCGTTAACAGCGGCAATTGTGCCAGAGCACCCGGCTCATCACCTAAAATCAAAGTTGATCTTCATGGTTTGGCTTACGGGCTTTGTCCACGCCTTCCCATGATGATGATTGCTCAGATGACCGTAATTTATGGCGTAGTTTACGCAACAAGTGCAATAAGAGGACGCGCGACGGCCTCTTCTTCATGTAGAGGACCGTCATTCGTGAATGGTCAATATTGTGAAAGAGCACATTTGCTGTTTTACTGGCGACGTACTAAACACACATCTACATGTACACTCAATAGGAAATAAATGTAGCAGAAAGGGACCAGTTTGCGCCTTATAGAATGCTGCCTACACCACTTCGAGGCAAAAGACATCGAATGCGAAGAACTAACAACCAGAAGAATAGTTACACAAAATAGCACTAAACGCTAAATAAAACAAACTATTTAGTATATTGCAAGACAGAGGCCTAGTGGTCATGGACAAAGTGGCGAATCAACACAAATCCAAGAACTAATAATCAAAGCAAGGGGGCGGAGAATCTGAGACGAACAACACACTTTGCTGATAGATTTAGTTTTTAAGTAAAAATATTGAGATAAGTGGCGAAATGTTAGAATTTTATTCCTGCAAGCTACGCGTGATCATTGTAAAATGCTTCAACATAATTATATTGCTTGAACTATTTTTGCTCAATCTGTTTGAAGTCCAACTCTTTTGTGATGAAAAAGAAACAAAATATGGTCTGCTTCAAATCGTCCTCTTCGGCTAGAAGAATGATTGAATCTGCCTCAGCTTTCAACAGCAGAACAACCAACTTGTCGAGAATCATTAGAAACGTTCGATCAAATACGTTTGTCATCTTTCAAACTAGCCGACTGCTTTCCGCCACCTGTTCGCTCGCAGAGCATTAACCGTCGGTGATTGGTCGGTCGTCGCTCGTTGAACGAGTGAAAACGAGGTGCACCCGAGCGTGTCGAGATCTAAGGAATAGATGGTTCATTCATGAGGATCGTTTTGCTCGTTACGTTAGCACCACTCGGTCACCTGCTGCCATACAGAGATCCAACAATAGGCATAATCTGAGAAATTCAGAGTAAATGTAGCCCGACAAAAGAGGACCGAGTAGCGACCTAGGAGCGATTAATTGCCGTTCGTATATCGGCTAGGGATCGTTGCCTTTATTCGTATTCCAGCATGGCACATTTCCCGCCCTTCTTCGTCTCCCTATTAGCATTTATAGTCGCAGTGGACAGTTTGGTTGTTCCTTCTTTGAAGGCGGGCAAATCTGTTAAACACAGAGGCAAATCAAAGACATTCAAGCGATTCTACGCTGGCACTGCGGACATGGCATTAAATGATCAAAACTTAACTACTCGCTCTGAAGGCAAGACGATGGCTGACGAATTCAAGTCAGAAGGCGTTTGCCAGAGCGAAGAATGCAAGAAGGTGGCCAAGTACATCAAAGGCGCAATGGACGAGAATGCCGACCCTTGCGAAGATTTCTACACATTTGCATGTGGTGGTTGGAAGAAAGCCAACAGTATTCCAAACAGTGAGAACGAGATCACAGCATTCACTAAACTCACCAAAGTCATAGAAGATGAACTGTATAAATTACTAGATGCCGAACCAGCAAGTGGAGAGAGCCAAGCATTAACAAAGGCCAGGGGATTCTTCAAGTCATGCATGGATACGGATACCATCGAAAAGTTAGGACCAAAACCAGCATTAGAATTTATCAAATCCATTGGATCATGGAGTTTATGTGACGACAAGAGCTGGGTCGAAAAAGATTGGGATGTTTTCAAAGTTCTGAGGGATCTTCAGGGCAGATTTTATCCAGCGCCACCTTTTTTCTCTGTCGAGGTCACGAATGATCATATGAATTCAACGAAGCATCTTGTCAAGGTACGTCAGATCAATCAATCAATCAAAATCCTTTATTTTCGTTTCATATCACGCATATACGGTGATAAAATATATACACTGGACAGATCGCAGAATCTAGCAATGGCTTTAAATAAATATAGTCTAAAAATTACACAGGTTAAAAATTACACGGCTGTTTATTTTACAGTTCAAAAGAGAAGCTACTATGTTGGATATTGTACAAGTAAAAAATTTGCCTGTTCAATGGTATAAGCAGTATAAATTGACACTATTTAAACTAGCCAATTAGTGTCAGCCAACGTAAAATTATATAATTATACAAAGCTAATTAACGATAAACAGAAATCTTCGTGCTTCCTTTAACGTCAAAGTTTAAGTCATGCATTAATTCTGAATTTTGACATTTTTTTCTAGATTGATCAGTCTGGGCTAAGTCTACAACGAGAAATCTACTTCAAACACCCCGAGGTAAATCTACAGGCAGTATCTACTAAACTATGTAGCTATTGTTAGAAATAAGTTAATCTCATCTAATATTCTTGTTCTACAGAAATGGGGCAATTTCAATCGGATAAACCATTAATGATTATTACTTTGGTGACTTCCATTTGGCGGGTTTTTGAAGCATGAGTGATGATTGATAATTTGATTGTTCAATTTGTCTTTTGATCGATGAGTCCAGATATACATTCTATGATGATGATGATGATGAACCGGTGTCGTTACGAGAACAACCCGTTCCTCTTTTTCTTCGTGACATCATTGCACACGGAATTCCACAATTTATGGTTACATACATCAGACTTAGTGTACAACGACAAATCTAGGTTTAACAAATCACGGTACGAAAACGATTGACCATGACCACGACGAAACATAGACGATGGTTGCCACCAAAGGCCGTCATGTAGAGGTTGGGGAGCGGGTTAGGGTTAGGGCATACATGGCAGACATAGCATTACATGGCCTAGCGCATCCGACGCTGCTGGACGACAGACCGGGCTGGCGGTTTGATTCTTCGTAGCTCAACAGTGGTGATGATGTTGGGCCAGTGATATCCAAGGGCATGTCGTTGCAGATTGTCGTAGGCTTGATCTAGTCGAGATGACAAAGACTCTGACAATGGATATACATTACAATACAATGCATATATGTTTCGTGAAACCGTAAAGCACATGATATTACTTACACCTACCGACAGAAAAGCTGAGAAGAGCAATGGCGAACCTGATCAATTTGAGGGACAAATTTTAAATAAACAAGTACAGCTAAACTTGTATTAGCAGCCACCTCTATGAGCAGCCACCTTTGTATAAATGCCACTCTTTATTACCCCAAAATGACATTTGCTATAGAAATCAACCTGAACTGAAAGGCCACCTATCTATAAAGGTCATTTTTCTCGGGTCCCAGAGGTGGCTGTTATAGACAGGTTTCACTGTAGTAATCATGTGTATATATATGACTGATATAGCATATGCAAGGTTTCTATCAACAATCACAAGACTTGTAGAGTACTTTATCTTTAAATGATAAGTTGTAAAGTGCAAATGCTAATGAATTTGTTGATGTGCCTCTTAATGTTTAAAAGTATAAGATGATATACTTTACATTATACAGTAATTCTGCCAATCGTGAAGAAGTTTTTTGGAATATCATATTCAATTGAATTTCATTTTAGATTGTTGATGACTATGGTATTTACATGGAGAAAGTCTTGAGGCTGTTAGGGCATAATTGCGATTCAGTCAAAGCCGACGTTCAAGAGATTCTCGACCTCGAGAAGCAGATTGCAAAGGTGAGCAATTCAATGTTGTCATGGTTACTTATTGTCACATCACGTGTCATCATCATATTTTACAGCATGAAACATATTGCAAATTTTGTTGTTGTTGTTGCTGTTCGCTGAGAGGTTGGATGGGTTGCTGTCTATTAGCGTCCTGCATGGTGTTGTGGTGATGGTTCCACCATGAATAAGCGGACAGCACTGGAACCATACTGCAATTCAAACCTATAGACAGTGCAACCCTGTTAATATCACCTCGGTTAATATCACAACCCGCTTAATGTCACTTCAGTTTGGAAGCCAAGCTCTGTCTGAATGAGCTATTTGTACCCTCTTAATATCACGACCCGCTTATTATCAAGATTTTTGGCTGGAAAAACATAGTGATATTAACGAGGTTGCACTGTACAGTACATATTGAAGCTAAAACTAATTAACATGCTAAAACTATATCTACTTACTAGCTATACAAATTAAAATCGTTCCGCTAGAGCGGGCTAAACTAATCTCCGACAAATTTCACTCGGGGATATCGTTCCTAGGACGCTAGTGACGTTGCCCCTTTGGATGCCTCTGCGCGAGGAAGCATCGTGCCCTTGGCTCATCCGTGGCCGAAATAAGGCGTTTACCCCGTTTGCCGATGAACGAACGCAGTCTTGCCAAAGGTGCCCATTGTTGCAATTAACAAACTGTGCCGTCGAGAAAGGATAAACTGTTAAATAGAAAATAGTTAGTTACAAAGAAATTTTGTCCAAAATTTAAGTTTACAAATACATTGCCACTAATTGATATATTTTCTGGTGGTCTTGACATTGTTCGATCTTTCTTCGTTATTAATTGATTTCATAATTATGTTTTTAGTGCACTACAGCAGCCGAAGCGAAACAAGCAGGAACGTTCCGACGAATTCCATTGGATGTTCTGCAGTCAAAAATAGCTGAGGTAAGTTCAAACGAATCCAATCAGCTATAGATATTCGAGAGAACTCCACTTTTTACTGGAAAATAAATGAACGTCGGAATACCTACCTGTCTTGCAGTCTGTCGTTTGACAAGAAGGGTCTCCAATGCTTTCCAAAGTTCTGCTTTGGAAGCAGAAGCAATGATTCAAAATATATAGGGAATATGACAGTTTCGATAACATGAAATAAAGTGTGTCTGTGTGTGTGACTTTATTCTGACAATCCATTAACTTACAAAAACTTTTTTCATGGACCGAAAAAAAACATAATATGAACTATAATTAACATTTTATCATACAGCAAATCAGCAATACAAATCTGGTTGAAATTATGGTACACTATTTACAATATGTTGTTTACAATCAAGCTTGAATTTTGAAATATTTACCGTTTGTTTGAGCTAGCAAGGTTAATTTCTTTGATTCGACCTGTAATAAACCTTCCTTCCAATACTTCGTTGGTTTGTCTCTTTTAGTTTCCATGGTACAAGCATCTCTCATCGATATTTCCAGAGGCAAACATTAGTCGAGTGGAAATTGTTCTCGCTACATCCACGGAATATCTTTACGAAATGGCAAGAATAATGCGCAACAAAAGCAAAAAGTGAGAAGAGAGCAAAATTAGCGCTAGACTGGAATCCACATTTACGTCAATGTATGCATTTACAGTATGTACAGTAGGTATATATTTCTGAAAATCGGCATGACATGCGAATTACAGTCAGAAGATGGGAATAATTAATTACAATCAAATAGTAAATAGCAAGATAAATTTTCATTAGATACAAGTTGCTTAAAGATATAAATATTCGATTCTGATCGGGTTTTGAGGGAAAGAGAATTATTAGCATTGATGGAACTAACTGCGAAGGAGGACTTGTGACGCTGACTTTTGCACAGAAGATACTCTAGGGGCCCGTGGTGGGGTAAGGGTGAACAATAAGATAGCATCAACATCAATAAGACCATTAATAACTTTGCAGTAGTAACTAAATCATCAGGTAGACGGCGTCTTTGACGACTCTCATGGGATAACAATTGCATACTGAGTTAGTGAGTTGCATATTTAATTTATTCAATTTATGGTTTTATAGATCAGTTTTTGTTTGTGTGGATTGTTATAGACTTCAAGGAATTGAATTTACTGCGTTTTATTTGAAGGTTGCTTTCAAATTACGTCGTTTGGCAATTGCTAAGAGACAAAATTTCGTTTCTTTCGCGAGCCTTTCGGGTTGCAAGAGCTGAGTTCAATGAAAAAATGACAGGCGTTAAAGACACAGATCCAAGATGGCGCACGTGCACGGGAATTACCAACGATAACATGGGCGTGCCCATAGGAACATTGTATGTCCAAGAATTCTTCGAAGAGAGCACAAGAGAAAAAGTACGATAATGAAAGTCTCCCTCTATAGAATCAGATGGGCTTGATTCAATAATAAATTGATTTGATTTGATTTGATATATTTGTCAAATAACAAGGAATCTGACAGGCAAACACAGGTAAATCGAAGTTACACTAGACGTGGAGCCTATAAAGAATATTTACAATATTGTGAAAAATCTACGGTGTCAATTAGAAGTTTGAATAAATAAACAGACTTACATACAACAACTTTATTTGGGAGTGAGTTCCATATGGGAATAACGCGGTTAAAAATAGAGTTGGCAATTGAATTGTTTATCGGATGGTGTTTGGGACGAAGCTGAAGCGAATGTCCACGCATACAAAACTTAGATACTTTGAATTCGAAAACAATGGCAAAGTCCAAATCAACGTGCGAGTAGATAATTTTGTGCAGCAGTTTGATCTCAAATACTACAACTTTTGGCAACAATGCTAACTGGATTCAAACTACTGCAACACGCTGTATGATATGATAATTTGTAACATGGAGCTTGATTTTTCTTTGTAGACGAATGTAATGATTGAAGAAATTATCAAAGCGTTCAAGGCTCGAATCGAGCACCACAGTTGGATTGATAAAAAGACAAGAAAAGGTGTAATGGAAAAGGTAAATTGGAAACGATAAGGGTAATGTTTAATTGGAATATCGATTTTCATCATAACGAACCATTTATTCTTTTCTGAATAGACTGACGCTTTAGTTGCCAAAGTCGGTTATGCGTCATACATTCTGGAAGCAGAAGAACTGAACAAGCGATTCAAATCGGTAAGCTGTCAAACGTATCATATAACTCATTATAAAATAACCATCAAAGTCAATTTAATCAGACAAAAATAAAGAAATATGTTTGTTAGGAAGCTGTCATATAAAGTGACGATAAGTACACGCCTGGAGAGTCAGATATGTTGACATTAGGATAAATAAATGTTATCCATCCACAGATCAGATATTTTTTACTTTTACAGCAGAATATCAGGTAGAGTGGTCGCTTGACAGAGGACAGGGTATAATAGTAATAAATCAATGTGTTGTGATTATTTCTCTCGCAGCTGGAAATCAGCAACGAAGGGTTTTTCAACAACAACTTGGCCGTCGACCGTTGGATTAGATTTCGCCTTTTCAATAAGCTCCGTAAACCAGTCGACAAGTCCAAGTACGTTCATACCAGGAACCAGACACACACGCAACGTAGACCGATGCGACCACTCCCAATATAACATGACACTTTGTCTACTTTTTAGGTGGCCAATGTTTCCTCAGACGATCAATGCTATGTACCAATTTTACGAGAATGAAATAGGTAGGGATAAACCTCAACAATGTTCAAAACTTACAATGTCTGCTGTGTGAAGTTGATGATGGTGATTAGCTTTCATGAAATCGGTCAAGAATATTGAGCTACGTCTGTCTCAGTGGTTACCAGGCTTATTGTCTGAAATGGCGCGAATATTTATTTGAGTGATGAGATCAAATTTGTAGATGCCTTTTCAAATAACGGTGAACAGTGGAGGTTTATCAAAATATGCCCGCCATTACAAAAACGCTTTACCAAAAGCAAAGAGCAGGAAACAGTATTACCTGATAATATCCTGTAGAACACATAACTTTTCGTAGCCTCTTTATCGAGTTAGTTAGCCTCTTACATTAATGCCTATTGCTCTCATTTACGTTTTGCTTGTAGAAGTATGGTTGTCCGCTTTTATCTAGGCAGACACAGAGAGAGAGAGAGAGCTTATGCCATATACTTTACTATCCCTAAAGACTATTATATTTTTCAGCATGATTTCCATTTGTCTTTCTTCATTATTTTACATCACAGAGTTGTGCGCCTGATTTAATGGTATCATTAGTGTGTACATCGTTTAGTCATTGTTGTAAAGGTATTATACGAAATACGGTCGATTGACAGTAGCATGTCATGATTCATTTTCATATACGATACAGTCTAACCTGCAAAGACATTGGTTTCTTAACATATGTCGTCGCTTGAGTTATTCTTTGAGCTCTTCAGGGACCTATTGAAGGTGCTCTCTTAACACAGGTGGTCGCTTACGACAGATACACCTTTTTGCTTGAGCTATTGAAGGGACCATTCGAAGGTGCCCTCGTAAGGCAGGTGGTCGCTCAAGACAATATAGTCGGTCGTTGAGACAAGCTTTGATATATTGGCATTTTTCAGTTATTCCTGCTGGAATTCTACAACCTCCTTTCTTCTACACTGGAGATGTTCCAAGGTAAGCCAACTCATCAGAATTAACATTGTAACGACACTTTACGACTCGTTTTCATTATTCACATCTACTCATAAATGCAGCACTAAAATTCTTGTCATCGGATCACACCGGATTATTTGAGATTTCGAAAGTTTGTTTTAAATATTTCCAATTCTTGAAACGTTGCGTTAATCAATACAGTATTAGAAATTATAAGTACATTTGAGATAAAAGCGAGGCGTACTTTATATCAGCAGGGAAATTGAAACTCTGTTTAATTGGTTTATCCAGGCAGATGGTCGTCCTCATTGAATCATGTTGCTATCGTTACAGGGCATTGAGTTATGGGGCCATCGGATCAATTATTGGTCATGAACTGACACACGGCTTCGACAACACAGGTGACTAAAATAATTAAAAACAAATAGAACGACTCAGTCTAATATATTAGACATATAATCATATCCAGCATGTGAAATTAAGTCATCTGAAACAGTACACGGCGTAATTAGAATTTCCACTTTATCAAATACTCCAAAAGTAAGCATTTCAATTAGCATACTAGCAAATAACAGTAGCAGAAGAAAAGAAGTTTTGTGATTGTGTAAGGTATGTAGGTCGTATGTGTTGACAATTGAATAGACGAACGTAGATGTTGTAGGATACAAAATTGTGGCAGGTACGACGAAATGTAGCCAGCCCGTCCAAAGGCTCGAGAGTATAGATTGCAAGAGAACGACATTACGAAATACAAGACATTTACAGCGACTAACGGAGGGGGCTGATTGGCGGTCTGAATGCTGATGTAAATGCTTGATGAGACAGCCACAATTATGCAAATTGCTATCAAAGACGATTAAACACCTCAGGTTAAATAGATGGATAGATACTAGATAGTTAAATAATTTATTTTTGATTGTGTGTTTGATTCTTCAAATGGGATTGAGCATGCCTTGCTTGTTGTATTTTTTTCAGTGAAACTCACAATTAATAATCATATTTACATTGCAGGAAGAAAATTTGATAAAAACGGGGATATTATTGGCGAATGGTGGTCGAAGGAAGCTTTGGAGGAATTCAACAACAAAGCTAAATGCATCCAGAAACAGTACTCGCAATACACAGTTCAAAACAAATACAAGGTACACAGGTGCACACATGCTGTGAGAATAACAGAGGATGTGCTATAATTATGTATTGGATATACCAAATGGCGCAGTCACAGGAATTTAGCCTCTGTCTTGATTCGTTCTTGGTACTTAGGGACAATGTCCTTCAGTAGATAGCATGGCTGGAAATACTTACATATACATTTGCAAGGATGTGTGTGTGTGTGTGTGACTTTATATATTTCTGAGTCCATAACTTACAGTGTAACTTTTACATGGAGCAGAGTAATTTTACATGATAAGTTCTCTCTTCTGTTTACAGATCAGTGGGAAGTTAACGTTAGGTGAAAATATTGCTGACAACGGAGGGACAAAACTTGCATACTACGTGAGTCCATTTGAAATGACATTTTACCAATGAGTTATTCATTATGACTGGCAATGTGTTCTTCCAACCGAGTCACGTGTGTTACAGGCGTACATTGATTGGCTGAAAAAGAAT
This sequence comes from Calvadosia cruxmelitensis, assembly GCA_900245855.1. Lineage (NCBI taxonomy): Eukaryota > Metazoa > Cnidaria > Staurozoa > Stauromedusae > Kishinouyeidae > Calvadosia > Calvadosia cruxmelitensis. The sequence continues at coordinate 12,284 of OFHS01000710.1, forward strand.
GCTCCCGAGCAAGCACTGCCTGATCTTAAATACAACCCAGTACAATTGTTCTTCATTGGATACGCCCAGGTAAACGACAGCCGTTTGATGCACCTAGCTTAAAGTCACCATCAATACCTAATCCAAAATCAGGGCCCCATACAAAGGGGGGAGGGGATGGGTCAGCTTCAGCAACCGTACATGATAACAACCAATTTCAGCAAAAAGTAATCTTGAGTTTAGTTTAATCGTTTTAATTAATATGTAGTTATATACAGATAATCAAACTAACTGTGTCCTATAGCTACCTGCTGCAAGACAGTTCAACTTTCCCTCAATTTTTCAAAGTCCTAATAAAGCACCTTGATCCTGGCTTTTATCCTTATTGTTTATTGATTTTACATCTACACGATAACTTGAATTCCCACATGCTTGACTATCGGGAGTATAACATTTTCTCTTGGTTTGCTCTTGAGTCTGGCATTTTCTTGATGTCTTACATTCCTACTGTTGCATGATTGACCAGGAATATTGCGCCAATGTCAGAAAAAAGACAGAATACATCGCCACACTCAGCGAGATACACGCTCCGTCACAGCTCAGGTAAATTAAAATAACAATGAAATCAGAATTCATCCATGGGCGCTTGCTGTTAGAATCTATATGTGGTTATGACGTCACACTCGTCACGTGATGTGTGTTCCCAAGAGACAATGCAAGTCATAGTTTGTATCTGTCAGATTCGCGGTCATTAAAAGTGATCTTTGTTTGATTGACAGTTTAATGTTTTGTTCTTGCTACGTTATTGGTTCAGTTCTGCTAGGAGTGTCCAGTGAACACGCAGTACAGTCAAACCTGTATTAGTGGCCACCTCTATAGAGCAGCCACCTGTGTATAAAGGCCACTCTTCATATCCCTCAAATGATACTTCCTATAGAAATTAACCTGGACAGAAAGGCCACCTGTCTATAAAGGTCATTTTGCTCAGGTCCCAGAGGTGACCGTTATAGACAGGTTTCACTGTAATGAAATAGCTTAACCCTGTTTAAATCACCTTGGTTATTATAATGTTATCACTTCAGTCTTAGAACCAAACTCAGTCAGAATAAACTATTTCAACTCACTTAATGTCAATATCTGCTTATTATCATCATTTGTGAATGGAAAACAATAGTGATATTAACAAGGTTACAATGTACGTCAGTCTTTACGTGGATATTTTTCAGTCGTGATTGTTACACAATGAAACCTGTCTATAACGGTCACTCTAAGGTGGCCTTTCTGTCAAGGTTGATTTCTATAGAAAGTGTCATTTTGGGATCTGAAGAGTGGCCTTTATACACAGGTGGTTGCTCTATAGAGGTGGCCGCTAATACAGGTTTGACTGTACTTTAAAACTTCAATGAACACCTACTTAATGATTTTTTCTTTTGTTTCAGGGTGAAGGGAACATTATCAAACTTTAATAAATTCTCGCAAGCATTTCAATGTTCGGCCGATGCAACTATGAATCCAGACACAAAATGCGAAGTGTGGTAGCATCATGCAAACATTTAATTTGAAAGAAATCAAAGTGTTAGGTTTCAAATGTGTCTCTTTGAAGTTGGGATTGCCTTGTTGAGAACAATAGCAGCAATGGCATCAGGAGAACACTAATTCAACCAGTGTTGAGAAGCTTGCAATGGCGGATCAAGCAGAACACTGGATTACAATTGATCGTATGATTATTTAAAAGGAATACTAATCAAGCAGGCTTGTTGAATTGACACCAGAATCTAGCTAACACTTTTATAGATCGATAGCTATCCTTCACATTACTTGTCTTTATAGGAATTCAAATTAATGCTTCAAATTAGCTACTTATTCTAACCGTTCTTGTTGTACGGACAATTGCTACTTTTCAAATATTATATTTTTGAGATTTCTATAGCAAATTGTCGAATCGGTATCCCCTTGTTTTCTGTTTTGGATACAGCCGAATAAGGTCTTCAGAATGAAAACGTCTCTTTAATTTTAAGTTCACAGTCTTTGTTCTGAACCAAACCATAAACATGACTTAGAAGTGACAATCTACGACGCAGTTTACCGTGAAGACAATTGACTTCAATAAAGCAATGGCTGTGATTACAAGTGAGACAAAACCTGTTCTTAAATAGAAGCCACTGATTGGCGTTTAACATTTATAAGCGCCTATTGTGAAGTAAGTCACACAAGTATTCTATCAGAATCATTACTTCGGCAAATTCTCATATCAATTCTCTAACCAGATCATCTTTCAAGTTAATTCAACTTCCATGTTACAGTCCAAATCTGACTCTATGGTGTGGCTTCCATTTCACTGGAACAAGATAAAGTCCGTTACAAATTGTGAAGATTGTTTCAGCTAGTTGGTGTGGTTCAGCTAATATTGTCAGCTAATCACCATGCGGACGCCAATGGCATCTTCCTAACATCTTGTCGATGCAGCAGCAGCAAATCAGACATAGCTCTCTTGCAGAGAAATATCACAATGTCTTCTTCGCTAACTACGTTTCATTAATGCTCCAAAAACGAGGAATGGTCTCCCTTGCTTTGCATGCGGATGTGAAAGTCTTTGATGATGTGATCTAAGTCTTTCTTATTCCCCGCAAAATAAGCAGCCATTGCATTATGGAGAATAAGCAGTTGTTTTCGCATGACTTTGACCTATGGGGAGAATAAGCCACAAATGTGACAACTCCAACACAATAGTACTGCACAATTGCCTACTATGTCACACCAAATGTCCTTGAATGTACGTCAACGTGAAGAACAGGGACACAGAAAAACAGTTCAAGTCATTCTACTTAATCAGAATCAGCTGGATGTGATACAAATTAAGATAATTTGATACTGTTTCTTGCTTCATCAGATATTCACGCAACGTGATGGAATCATCGGATCCCGGACATATTCAAATGTAGCAGATTCAACTGCAAGCCTACAGTGAATTGAAGGAGTAGTTGAGCTACCAGAACAAATATCATTTAAAGCAGAACACAGGCTAGGGACCATGTACAACACATCACAATTCATCACAATGCAGATCGGTTCTTTACATAATCCTTACAAATACACAGTGTAGAGAATTAAAATTACGTAGCTACTGCTAGCAAGCCTAGCGTTCTATTTCTGAGTTTTTCAACTAGTTTCTAGCTCTAGCAGGCTAGTTTTAATACACTAGTATGGTCAGGTATATCACCAAAATGGCGCAACTAAGTGTTAATGTTTCATGTCCATTTTAATTGAAAACAAACAGAAAATCTGATGATCTTCTGATGTTCTTGTACAGAGTAAAAAATATTGCCAGCAGCTCTCTCTGGAAAGCTGAGATTCCTTTTATGCTCATTCCAAGTGATCTCCAGTTAAGTTCTGTCAGAGGCACGTTTTGGAAAAACGGTGGAGAAACGTAGGGAAATTTTTACCAGTTCCACCACCTTTGTCAGGGACTGACTCATCCCTTGTCTGGAATATTACTTCGATGTTTCAAACAACCTCTGCCCTGATGGTAATTGTGCAGCACACCGCGATACATTAAGCCCCTTGCCATCAAGGCAGCAACATGTTCCAAGACCAAGTTGTGAGGTCTGCTGCGATTCAAACCCTGCACCCGGGAAATGAATTTTGGCTACCAAGCAGCAAAATAAAAGCAGTCACTCGATACTGCAAACAAAGTAGGCCTACTCACATAGGATAAAAATCGATCAATTCAATGAATCATACCTTGTTTTCATCCAAGAATTTGAGTTTGATATTAAGATCTCCACGGATTTTATCATAACGCTGCTTCTGAGCAGTGAATTGACGCCGTGCTTCCTCAGTTGCCGATGATGCTCCGCCAGCTGCTTCATAAGCCTCCAGGTCTATGCGATATGCATCATACTCAACACGAGACAGCTCATACTGCTTGACTGTCATCAAGGTATCATCTATTGTCTTTGTTGACAATGTCTGTACATTTGATGTGAAAAAGCTTAGAGCATTATGAAGAACCTCACCATTCTTTATCAGAACCTTTTGTAGGTCGGCATTTTGGCCGAATTCATCTTGTAACTCAGGAGATTTCAGGCTAAGGTCTGTCAGATTATCCTGAAGAGCTTTCTGAGTTTGAAGGAACAAATTAAATTGCTGAGTCATTTGTTTAGAAAGTTTTAAAAGACAAGCGTATTTCGTTTGGGTTTCCTTGATGTTTTCAATCTGACGCTCAAGCTCTTCATCGACGGTTTTTGTCCGACGTCCAAGCTTCTCATTCACAAGTTGCTTAGTGCATTTGTAAGTTGAAATGGTCCAGTTCTTAAACGACTCCATCTTGGCTGATGACGAATCATTGCGAACTAGGAGTGCGTTACCACCGCTATTTGCGGGACCATTGGTATAACCTTGGGCTAATGGATAGTCTTGGTATGTGCCATCGCCGGATGCCATTGTTCCAGGTGGACGGCTGCCAACAGAACTCGTTCCTGAAGAAAAAAAACAGAAGTGTTAACAGGTTTGTGACACATACCTTTAAAATACACAATTATACATCATATATCGGGGAAGCCTGTTGGAATAAAAATGAAAGTTATCCAGCATTAATCATCAACCTGTGTAGCACAATGTAGTTTTTATAGCTCCATGTAAAAAAGCATGTAAATGCTTTATTGGATTCTGAATAAAACTTTAAACTCTAAACCTTCAACAGAAGATAGGGATATCTGTCAAAATCTGAACAGAATCAAACATATATTTTACATTGAAGCGAAGGTGCAACATGTATCGCTACGTCACAATATAAAATGATTGGTCAGGTACAGTAGGACTCATCCTACGCTGTGCAGCGCATGCCAATATCAATGACGGAACAACAAACAATCTCGTTAGAGCCGTAGGCGCGAAGGGCCAGTCCCAACCACGTGTCAAAGTGAATATTCATTTCTACAAGGAAAACACTCGACGAAGTTGATGAATAATAGAGCTGCAGGCAATCGCTGAGGCATGTCAGCAAGACATTGTCCGGTCAGGTGGTGTAGCGGTCCTAGACATTCAATAGAATGCGAAAGAACCCGTCACAAACTTGTTATGGTGCTCATCCATTTCCAACGATGGCGACTAGACCAATTCAGCATCACATTAAAACGCCCTCGATTTTCATGGAATCTCAATTAACCTTCAAAATGAAACGCCACGATGTCAGCTCCGACAACTCAGTACCTTCGTCACTGCTCAATTCTAGACGGCCTTTAAATAAGTCGTCAAAAGAAATATTTTGTAAGTCTGTAGCCTCTTGCAGCATATCTTCCATTGGAGGAAGCGAGCCATTCTTTTCCACGCTTTCATCAATCATTTTTTCCTTGTTAACATTTCCTGAGTTGGATAACTGCGGGTCGTACGTACCTCCACTGTTAACGACTTCATTTGGCTGAACGAAGGGGCTTTGGCTCGCCATCTTGACAGAGCGTAATGATTGCAAGAGAGAATGCCCTCCAGAAAGTGACTTACTCAACTTCACAACGGCACGCACCTGATTGGCTATTTGGCATCTTAGCAACAACTTCCTTCTTGACGTTAAAGTTGCTGTGACGTGTCCACAGTAAAAATAGCCTTCAATTGAGACTTTAATAGCTTCATTCATAATTGTGGTTTAAACCGTTGAATTAGTTTAATTCCTGAGCAAAACATAGCTTGAAAATATGGGAAAATTACAACAACCTTCTAGAAGACTCATGATCCTAACTGTACTTCGAGAATTCAACATCGTCATTTTTTGAAACAATTTATTACTTTTATTGCAATGTTGTAATTCAAGCTCTAAAAGCATTTCTCGACACAACGAAATAAGAGGCGAATTGACCCATAGTCGGAAATGGCCGAAGTTAAATCAAAACATGAAAACAAATAATTACTAATCTTGTATTAAATAGTTTCAAAACTGATTGTGGTGAAAGCACCGTTCGGAAGTAGCACCGTGGAAATTCCCCTTTATCTTGAAAGGACTTCCATGGTAACAGCTGCGACGCAAGCGGTAGATCTCAATAAAAGATGGTCGAAAGGACTGTAGATGAAAATAATTTAAATAAACCTGTAAAAAGGGTTCTCTTGGCACCTTACCTCTTGATCTCAATGCTGAAGAAATCATTTTCATGCGAAGATTTTCAAAAGAGGGAAACTCCATGCATAATTCTCTCTGATTTGTACGTTAAATCTTTGGATTAAATTCAGACAAAAATAGCCGTAAAACCACGCTATTTCAACCGCATTCCACAAAGCACAGTAGCTGGAAAATGATGTCTATAGTTGAATGCTCGATCAATTCAACAAAACAATGATTCGTCCAAACGTACGGCTTTCAATCTTCAATGTTTGCCACGTGATTTCTGTCGACCCACAGTCCTTTTGTGTCGGATAACAAAGGCAGGTCTAACCCAAAGCTCTAACTTCTCATTTCGATTTATCAGCTGGTATGACATGTGGCGGTGATCGTACACCACGTGTCGTCGAACACTACATCACCAATACGTTACAAAATAAACGAGGGTTATTACACGTATGCGCACTGAATCACATGGGAATATGACAGAGAGCACTTCGCAACGAGTAGAACCAAACAACACAAGCAACAAGACTGATCTATTTTATAGTCACTAAATCAAAAGAAATTTGACATTTGAAACTAGCCAGCTTACAGCAAGCATCCAAATTGAAACCTAATCTTAACAAAATTCGTGCAGAGTACGAAATATACAACATATCAAACTGTGCCATAATTATTCCAAAACAGACGCATCGGTATCGGACCAATAACCGATGAATTTCGTTTCTAAAATTTATTCCTCCGATTTTAAGATAAATAATCATTTCAATATTTAGCTCCAGATCAAATCGAACTCTATAACGGACGCACGAAAGTGATCTTTCACTAATCGGTAAAATGTCGAGATTAAAAAAGTTTTAAATTCAGATTCATAAAAAATCTACTTATAAAAGTAGTGGGCCAGAAATGGTGGCCTATGGTTCCTGGAAGAGGTGAAGGTAGGGCTGTGAAGGGCACATGTGGTAATGTATCCATCGTAGTGGATGCGTGCTACATGCAGGGATCACAGTTGGCCTTCTTCAACCATGGTGTCCACTCGTTTCTCCAATTCTTCAAACGATGGTCGGTCATCAGCTTCCTAGAAGATTGAATTGATATATTTTCCGTAAATTTAACAGCAAAGGCAAATATAGGATATGAATATCACTTACGAACAGCCGATAAAAGTGTACAACATTTTACTACATTTGTTTTGTCTAAACGACATTTGAAACAAGATTATGTTGGTGCAATGACAAGAAAATAATAAATCGACGCATCATAAATATTATGCAGTCGTAATACGGATTGATGTCAAAATTAAACTTCGACAAAGAAATAGTACTCAAGGCGGGAAGCGACGAATATAACAAGATTCTAACTTACCAGTTTCCAACAGTCTTCCATTAGTTTGAAGACGGCCTCGGGGCATTTGGGACTCGGTCGTTCCAAGTGCCTACCAGATGTGACCTAGAACGTAGAAAAGCAAACTCAGATTACACGCAATATCCATTTGGTCTGTATAGATGAGGTTGTATAAGAACGTAGTTATTTAAAGTAGATATTATGATTATATTTCAATTGGACATGCTGATAAATAATCTACAATAACAAAATGAAAATTATAATACGATAAAACTCGTCGTCTACAATTATCTACAAATTACTCAATAAAATTATTTGAACGTGAACTTAAAAATGACTTAGAATTATTACTTTAAAAGTCCTATAATTTACAAATTAAAATATTCTCCAGCTGGTCTACGCAGGATAATGTTGCCAGAACACTGATGGTATTTCCCCATTGGCCATATGGGATTGTGATGCCTGTAGATAGTACAGGTATAACAACATCAATCGAAGTAGCATTAGTTTGTTTACAACAGCGCAATCAGTGCATTCCCTGAGAACATACTAATTATGCTAATTACGTTTGGATGAGATGCAAAAAATGCAATCGGTTCAATGAAGCACACGTTTCCATTGAGTATGCTTAAATGCAATGTCTGCAGCTAGTCGATATGGCATCCGTCCATGAATGGTCAGCATTGTAATCAATGAAAACTGTTTGATTCTATGGTCTTACCATGTCAGCAACCTGCTGATTCGACAGCGAAATGTAAGGAATCTTGCCACAACTGAAAACTTCCCAACACAGTATGCCTACACGTACAAGAGAAAGAAAGAGACAGCGTCATTCAATTAGAACACAACTCTTTCTTCTTGCTAATCGGTGGAGAAAAGCAAGACACGTAGGCCATTTCAGGTAAATAATCATCTTCTCTTCACTGCAATAATCAAATGAGGATTTAAACTACATTCACAAGCTTCTCAGGAACCTCTTAGGTGCGAAACACTACAATATTATGTAACAGATTAGGAGGTTAACATGCATACGAGGTTACGACATAATTACCATAGCAACAACTGTTACAAAGAGAACGAGCAGTCACCAGACCGACTAATGCTATCCTACCGTAAGCCCAGACATCAGATTTGCTGCTGAATCGAGAATACGATACGACTTCTGGCGCAGCCCATTTGACTGGGAATTTGGTGCCTTCCGATGCTGTGTATTCGTCATCGAGGACGTATCTGTGGCAGTGAAACGTAAGAAAGTCAACAACAGCACCAACATGATATGCGTTCATATCCACTGCCGCACCGACCACATTCAGTGAGTGAGAGTGGTCAAAGCTAGTAACGGTACATAGGTAAAGTCGGTCGGTGCCTCAGTGGTACCATAACACGCCTTGCCTCAGTACTGTGGCTTCGTTATTCGTGTATCGTGTGATGCTCATCTCACATTCAAATCCCGATAGAGCCAGCCAGGAGAGTCTTGGGGACATATCATATCAGGAGCGAGGGGCTAGCCCATGGTCCTGACTCCTGTTACCTTGCACACAATTGTTTTGTGCTCTTCATTGAGGCTACCAATACAGGATGCCAGGTCTGGTTTGACTCCGGTGGGATTCGAACCCTAGGCCTTTCGACAGATAGCACATCGTTCTATACCGATCGAGCTAGCCCGCCAGTTACATCGAAGCGAGCGAAATACGTCGAATACATGCAAGTGAATCCCACAGTTTTTACCTTGCCAAGCCAAAATCGGCTACTTTAACAACACGTCTCTCGTCTACCAGACAATTTCTTGCAGCCTAAAACGAAAGACCACAAAACGATGCCCATATTATCTTACGTCTTAAATCAACACTATCAGTTCTCACTCAAAAGCTACAATGCAATGATTACCTCTAGATTACGACCACCTGACATTTAAGACCACTTTTAAGACGATCTGACTTAATCGACAATGGCTTCTTAACAAAATGAGCTCTCATGTCACCAGGGTTGCTAACACTACATCATAGCGAGAGGCAACCAATAGTGCATGAAATTTAAACACGTTTTGCAGACCCGATCCCCAACGAGACTATGCAAGAGTATTCGACTTCATGAGAATGCCAATCAACGACGTCAAGCTAACAGCGTTTGAATTCTACAACGTCAAGCATTGAAATCCTACGTGAAATCCTAAGCTAACAACCGAACCGCACAATGAGTTCATTACGTTGCATTATATATACATACGAGATCTCTGTGGATAAATCTTTCTTGCTCGAGATAAGACATCGCAGAAGAAACGTTCAAGATCATTCCTAATAATGCATCGATGTTTTCAGCCAGCATGATGTTGGAACGAAGGTACTCCAACAAAGAACCTAAAATCAACAATGAACTTAGCTTCAGGTTGCAAATGATTAATGAAGTATTATTTGTAAAGACGAAGCTATCGATTGCGTTTTTGAAAAGCATTTGTAGCCAAGGTTCTAACTGCGGTGACCTATAGTAGAAAAGCGTAGCCTTCATCATCATCATCATCGTCATTTATTCAAAGACCATATAAGCCCTTTATGGGCTTTTTTTCAATGGACTGATACATTTAAAACAAAGTGGATACAGGTAAACTATTTACAAGCCTTTAAAACTATTTCAATAAAGCACATTTCTTTTTCATATTTTTTTCTATCTGATGGTCTGTCTTCGTTACATGATCCAGCATCAATGTTTAACGTAAGATATGTTTTCTCAATGTATCAACCTTTTAGCTGTTGTCATTCAACTCTCAACCAACATGATGCTTAGTGCTCTTTTTCATTAACAAATATCTCAAACAATATTAATCAAAATAAGTTGAATAACTACATGGGTAGATTTACAGCCAGCTTGATGTTGGAGCGAAGGCACTCCAGCAAAACCCTACACCCAAGATAAATGAATTCTTCCATTGTATTAGCTGCTGCAATTGTCCATTTTATAGCTGCTGTAGCCTGTAGCCATCCATTTAGCTGCTATGATTTGACTTTTAAGCTGCTGTCACAATTCCATATCTAAGACTACTACACTTATTACATTAGACAATAGTCTGCCATGACATGTCAGTGAGCTCATTCAAAGATGTGACAGAGAAAGACAAACAGATATTCTTAGTTTACGAGGAAATGACGACAATAATCTATAGCATACACTAGATTAGAATGTTGTTATATGTGGCATTGTATTGGTGTGGTCTAGCAGATAATATGTGTGGCAGCCAGTCAGGTGTGCTGGGTTTGACTCCCGGCCCAGCTAACACATATATTCTTTATGTCTTCTGTGGTTTTAATTAATTGTCGAGGGATCTAAAGTAGACATGCCATTGGCTATTGGGCTACCCTTGTTCAACAAAGTGACATTTACGTTTAAAATGCCTACCGTTTGTTAGTAATTCCGTCACAATGAGAATTGGTCTTTCGCGGCTGCAGATCCCGTACAATTGTACTAGATTGCTGTGGTTAAATTTCCTACAAATCAATCAAAAGAAAAATGGAATACTGCAGCTGCTCTTTACTAAAGTTGGCATAATCATATTATAGCGGGTGCAAATAATTGCAAGGGCAAAACGTGTTCTCGCATTCACAAACACTCCATTGATTAATTCTTGATGCCAGCACACGTGCATCAAGCGAGAAAATAAAAATGGCAACTTGATACACATGAATGAGTTTCACCAGTTTAACTAGGAATGATACACAGTAAAATAAATGTTAACTAGTGAAAGTTGAGATGACATAGCAAATGAAAGGGGGAGGCATCATCATCATTTATTCAGAGCCTGATTAGCCATTACGCTATTTTCCAGAGGGCTGATACAAGGCCAATACAACAAATATTTACAATGTTTACAAGAAAGGCAGATAAAATAAACACTACATAGCTACAATAAGTGAGATATACAATACAAAGCAAAATAGGTTAGCAACGCATATTTTGTATTCCAATTTAAGCAAGCAGTGAAAAGACTATTTTGTTATGTACTTCTTGCAGAGGTGTTTGAAGGTGGTCAGGTCCATTACCATCTTTTCCCAGCAAAATCATCACAATATATGAGTGATGTTATCATATTCAGATAGAACCTGGTTCGCAAACATATTTGTTATTAATTTAAGATGCTATCTATAATGTTACATGACACTCGCATAAAAATGCCAGTATTACCCAATAGCATATCGTTAAAATAAACAGACAAATCAACTTAAATATTATCACTTTGTTTCGATTGAGCCCAGTTCTCTAACGCTGCCATGTCAGATCAACGCAGAACTTCATCTATTGTAGATCCAGTTCTCTGTTCAAGGGACAAGCGTGATCTAGGCTCCACGCTTATTTGTTCAGATTTAATACTCACATTATATCATGATATATAATAAATTATTTAACAATTATTTAACAATTATTTAATCATTTATTTAATTATTTAATTATTTTGCAACTCAAGGACGAGGCAGTTTATTTCGTTACTCTTGAGTTTCATGTAAAGGCATTCATCAGACTGTTGTATTCAGTGAAAACCTATAAATTTTCCTTTTTTTATTGCATACGCCAGTTTACAATGTATAGGTATTCTTTTCTTTATTTTTATACATTATATATATAAAAGAACACACACACAAATCGCAACAGATATACATACGCCATGACACGTGCTTCTTCAACGAAGTCATCCTCAGACATTGCCCCTTGCTTCACTTTCTTAATTGCAACTCCACGCGTTCCTCGCCAACGTCCTTCATACACAGTCTAAAACACATAGGACATAAAAGGTGTCAAGGCACAATGTTTGATGCATTCAAATAACATACCAGTTAGAAGAAAAGATGAAATGGGAAAGGAGTGAGATCCGTAACCTAGGGCTAAAGCAAAGTCTGGCAATAAGTATCATGCCATATCATACATCACTACTTTTTAATTTTTTTTAGAATTGTAAGGTTAAGTCCCTCATTACGTCTTGGTCCAGATTTATCAGCAAGATCCCTGGGGCCATACTACAGCGTAGTCCAGGAACTAAACATTTAATCTGGATTAAATTTCTAAAATCCATATAATTATGGTGCTTGAAATTTAGTCCTGGACTATGCTTTAGTCGCGGTCCATGAATACGGCCCCAGAGGACTAAGTAACTACACAAGAGGTCTACTTACACCAAACTGACCACGTCCAAGCTCATGAATCCACTTCAGCTCTGTTCTGGTGATTTCAAAAATATCTAAAACCAAAGCAGGATATCATTGCAAAACAAATCATTTTATGCGTCATCTCAAGACGTAAACCCATCTCTAAGGAAACTGCTGAATTTCTGAATGGATTCTGATGATGATGACTCATTATGCCTGCAGTGGTCACCTCAAAGGAAGGCAAAGATACTTAAGTAAAGTAGAAAGAAGTACAGGGATATCTAATTGAGTAGAGGCAGTAGTATTTCAGATAGATAGATAAATAATGTATCTGAACATCAACTTGAAGGTAGAACTTGTAAGATTACTACTTTCTACATGACATGGAATGAAGTATGAAACTATACTCATTACATGATGTGTACGATGAGATCACTTGACGATTGACCCAAACCAAAGATATAAGATGAAAACTGAAGAAAAGAAGAGCAGGCCGGACTTACTATGACCAAGTCCTGGTGCGACTGGTGCACTGCCACTCTTTGTGTAGGGATACCGTAGTCTTGTCACTAACCCTAGCAATAACGACACTGCATGGTTAAGTAATTGTAAAGAATTGCAGAATCAAGCAAAGATGTATTTAACACAAGCGTTATATTTAGCAGAGCCATTACGACAACCTTACAGTAGTGAAGACACAATGAGGGCTGCTTCTTGCATGAATTGAATATGGAAGCTCAAAGTTCTCAATAGTTTAGATTAATCAATCAAAGCATGAAGGAGCCAAGGGGGCCTTCTTCGCTGGCATGATAACAATTGTAGCAGAGCGGCGTGGGGCTAATGTTGGCAGAGTGGATTTCAGCTCACTACGAAGTCAGCGAAATACTTTTCGGTTGTTGGCAGTAGCCAGCAGTTCATCGAAATTTGCCTTCAGATCATCAAACCAACTGGCAGGTGGTCTCCCTCGTGACATGGGAAGGTCACCAAAGTCACACATCATCGCAGTGGCTGCGAGACCATAGTTTGTGGAGATTATTGCGTTGAGTTTTTTAACTGTTGTTATAAATGGTTATATTTTACTAGATCTGTTAAATGCCGTCGAGGAGCACTGCTCGCTAGGCTATTTCCAAATACACAACTTATAATGGATTACATTACTGTATCTAACACCATCAATGAATATCAGGATACATGACATACACCATGTAACATTGCTGTTGCGACGAATATGAACACATTCAGAAGCAGACATTGAATTTAAAGCTACTACTTCTACAAATAAAATTACTGCAATGAAAACTAAATAGGAAAACAACTAAGTGATACTTAGTTCAGTGAAACCTATCTATAATGGTCACCTTTGAGACCTGAGAAAATGACCTTTATAGACAGGTGGCCTTTCTGTCCAGGTTGATTACTATAGAAAGTCTCACTTTTAGGTTATGAAGAGTGGCCTTTACACACAGGTGGCTGCTCTATAAAGGTGGCCGCTAATACAGGTTTCACTACATTCCTTAATTACAAATACTGGAAAGAAAACTAAATAGAAAAAAACTAACCGAGTACTTTAGATCATCCATTGTTGTTTACCTGCGCTGTTGTGTTGATGATAGGTTATGAGCTCCTTGACAGTGTCAAATCGATGACGTTGAGCGACGTGGTACTTTTTATCTCCTTCTTGTTTCAAGTGATAATGCTTTACTTGGCCTTGAAAACTGGCAATACAAATAAAAAGATATCATCATCATCATCACCATTAAGCCCGGGGCAAACGACGCAACATTTGCACGCAACATCGTCCAACAATTGTTGGGCGCAAAATGTTGCATCATTCAGCCACGGTGTTGGACGGTGTTGCATGGTGTTGAGACTTGTTGGACGTTGTTGCGCTGTTTTTGATTCAGATAAAAAACAATTTCGATGTTGGGCGGAAGTAGAGGAATTTTTACGAGACTTGCACCTTTCACGGTCGCACAACATCGTCTACGCAGGCGTAGTATGACAAATTAACACACGTGGTGTGCTGCCGTGTACCTCCAGGTCGGCAGCCCAGTGCAAATAAAGAAATAAATAGAAGAGCTATACGTACACGGCGAGCGCACTTGAAGTATATTGTTTCCAGCAGAAAATGGAGCATGCTGAGGTCCAAGAGCACTGTTTCACTGATGGTGGCTTTGGAGATTGCACAACTACGGAACCACCGGACGACGAGGACTCCGAAATAGCTGCATTTCTCCGAGCGCTAGACAATTTGGGCAAACGCAAAGCTCCAAACAATAGTGTTGGTGACGATGTTGTGTTCACGTTTAGCCACCCCCTCACAACATTTAAGTTTTGCGCTATCACTTTTGGGTGTAAATCATCATATTTTGGTGTCGGGGTGGTCTAGCAGCTAGTATGTGTGGCTGCCAGTCAGACATCCCAGGTTCGACTCTTGGCCTAACAGAAACATAAATTTGTTATGTTTTCTGTGGTTTTAACTGTCGATGGCCCCACATACCATTAACTTATTAGGCTACTCTCGTTAAACAAAGTGACATTTACATTTCACGCTATGGCCAAGGAAACGTTTATGACATTTTGAAAATGTTATACTTTGACTTGTGACCAGTTATAATTTGTTGCAGTGAAAACAAACATGGATGACATGTGCTCACCATAAAGACAAAGTGTACATGCCCGGTTGACTGGAATTACGTAAAAGGAACATGCCGTCTTTGCCCTAACATGAAAGCAGACAAATAGACAACTTTAAATACAGACAACAATTAAAAGGAAACAAGAGAAAGCACAGCATCATACAGATTGCAATGCAACATGGAAAGTACATAGACAATTGGGCTAGCTGTAAGCTTACTTCTGCTTGAAGGATTTGATCTGTTTCTTGCCGAGAAAGTTCACCATGGAACCATCTAAAATGCATAAAGGAATTATAGCCAGATATATTCACCATTATCCACACACCAACTGTCAATGGAAGTCCCACACAAAAACCCTAAATAATTTAACTAAACACATCAATCAGTCATATGCTGTTTTATCTTCCTATTGCTGGATGTCAACAGCTTGGCTGAGCCGCAACGTTGTTCCTCATTGCAGTAGATTTTGAACACTTACACTTCACTCTCAACACCCCCAGCTGGAGTGACGTAATTGCTTGGGATGTATCCCTCCTTCCTGGAAGAAAAATAAACAAGTTTTGTTAGAATAAAATAGCAATAAAAATAAAAATTAATAATATTTGCGCATCAACTCAAATCAGCTAAGAGTTTAACTATCCAGCTACATAATTCAACACCGTTCTTAGCTACCCACCCAGATTAGACAAACTTACGTGAATTTACATGAAGTCGAACCTGTATTAGCGGTCACTTCTATAGAGCAGCCACCTGTGTATAAAGGCCACTCTTCTTAGCCCCAAAATGACACTTTCTATAGAAATCAACCTGGATAGAAAGACCACCGACCATAAAGGTCAGTTTTCTTAGGTACCAGAGGTGACCGCTATAGACAGGTTTCACTGTATCAAATTGCTGAGCAATGCAAATCTAAAATAACAAGGGATGAAAGGAAAGTGGGCCTACATAGTTCGGTACAACTTACAAGGTTCTTCAAAATGTTTTAAGTATCCCACAATATTGCGGGAGGAGCATGGATAGCATTCATGCTAGTTAAAATCTCATCTGATTAAATCTTAGAAATCAACCACACACTCAAGAATTATACCAAAGTGTCATTCATGTGATACATTGTCTGTATAATTGTACTGCACAATGCCTTGATGAAAATAGCTGGTGGCTCTGGGGGTATCGCATCCTCATTGTGGAGCAGGATCGGCCGGAGCCCTGCTCAACAGGGTGATGGCGAAATGGTCTTTGGGCAACTTGGTCCTCGCGCAAACGGTACTATGAAACTGGAGGAATGTCTGCACTTCTCCAGCTCCATTCTCCAATAGGCTTGAGCAAGCAGGCCTGATGGCTACTACAACAATAGCTGATGAGTATGGCATGCCCCTGGTGCCATATAAGCACGCCGTCTGAAGATGTGAAGCATTCAAGAGGATGACACACTTTGACTTCACAAAAGACCTTTCCAAACATTTCAACACAGGTCCTGGCCCTTAGTGTAGTTGTCAGGAGTTTTTCTTTGCTAAGACAGAACAATGTCCAGTGGCAATACAAAATCCATAGACTAACTAATGAATCAGACTTACCCCATGTGATCTCTAGCAAACCACCAGTGCTGTTGAGAACTGTCCAATATGATGTACTTTTCATCCTGTGAAAAATTACATTGTCTTAAATTTTGAACGATTTACTAATGAACTCAAATACTTTATGTAGATAAAAATCTTCAACAGAAATTTTCCATGGGGAAAAAAGCAATGATTCAGCAATAAAAACAGGCTCGAAGAAGATCCCTTTAGGGTGTCTTGCAGTCATTTTTATTATCCTTCTTACTGCCTGCAACATCCTGTCCCATGTGCGTTATTAGAATCCATATCTATATTACAAGCCGCATACGGCCTTGCAAGTCGCAACAAAAGAAAATTATTGGGATGGTAGGAATTTTCAATTTGATTTTTTCTGGATTTAATTGCATTTCATCATGATCCATTAGACATCATATCTAACCTTGACAAGCGACAGATCTCCTTCTTGTATCGCTTCGTAACTATAAATAGCCACTACTTTAGAAATGGCAGTGCTTTCAGATGGACTCTTGTCATCTACCTGTAAGAGATAGCATTGTGCACAAAATTAATTCTTGAAGGAACCCGCTGCGAAAAACAGGTTATTGGCAAGTGGCAATGACGATGTCAAATGAAAAAATATCTAGTGACAGAAAAGGACACTTACAGGAACTGGAGGAAGAGGCATCTCGGTTATTCGAAAACCTTTCTTGCTGCCATTGCAATTTCCTGTAACAAGAGGACAAACAATGACCATTTCTAGCTGACCGAGAGTGAGCTGTTCAAGCCGAGAACTACATAAATGAGCAGTAAACAATGCACATTTGCTGATTTCCACAGGAAACTTAATGAGTTCTACATGAATCACTTGGCAATAATTTAATTGGAGGGTTCCCTACTCTTCTCAAGGTGGTCATCCCTATACAATACATTTACAGTACCCACACTGTACATGCTGTTATTGGTCTAAACAAGGAAACATGACGACGTGCTAAATGAGCTGCGAACAGCAATTTGCTCAAATACAAACAAAAGCACTACTCTGCCGTGGAAGATTATGGGAAGGGTAATCTAGATGCCAGCGCAGCAAACACACAATCTACCACTGCTGAGCACAAAGCAGATACTTACCTGTAAAAGAAAAGT
Organism: Calvadosia cruxmelitensis; assembly: GCA_900245855.1. Taxonomy (NCBI): domain Eukaryota; kingdom Metazoa; phylum Cnidaria; class Staurozoa; order Stauromedusae; family Kishinouyeidae; genus Calvadosia; species Calvadosia cruxmelitensis. The sequence continues at coordinate 30,165 of OFHS01000710.1, forward strand.
AGCTATCTTTGCAGCCTGAAGCCTGCTTGGCCTTTGCCTTGCAGCACGTCCAGCAGGCATTGACAAAGGCTCCAGGGTGATACTGCTGTAGCAGATACTTGCTGTCGCGAGCGACTTCTGGAATTGCACAAGAAAAGACAACACAGGCGTTTTAGCCAACTAGTCATTGCTTCGTCAAAGAAACTAAGGAGTTGGGATTGAGCTAATATATCGTTAATGACATAAAATTTGCATAGTTTCCATTAATGAGAGTTGCAACGTTGCTATAGAAATTAAATAAATAAACACAAATGAACAGCGTAGTTAACTTTGCTTTGTGTATGTTAATTAATCATGTGACTTCAAGTAACGGTTGGATATTGGCGATTCACAGGAAGGGATAGAAGTTCCAGACAGTATAAGCAAAGTCAATCCTTGTGGACCAAGCTAATCTGAGTGTAATAAAAGGCAGGGCAGTCTCTACAGTCATTAGGCCTCAAAGCACTACCTTAGGTGATTAAAATAAATTGAAATTTTGGCAACCGGTAAAATTTTCATCAGCGTCAATGGCTTAATTTAGGTCAATTGACTGCCAAACGATATAAGACACAACTAATTCAGTTGCCTTTGAGAAGAGCCTACACAGGGCAAGAGCCTCAAGCACATGCTTTGAGTGCCTACAGAATAAACTGGTACGGTCGTCTGTATGCCAAGGAAAAACCATGCCTGCACCACATTTGATCCTTGGGAACCATTGCATATTCATACAACAACATGTTCCTACGATAATATCACAACAATGTAGCTACCGGTACTAAGTAGACAAATACAATTCCGCAAAGAAACGTGTTTTTGATAGCAACCAGGAGAACTGACGCAAAGGACGTCCTGAATTACTACTATAAAACTATAGGGTCTATAATTTACCATCGCGTATGCTTTGCACCCATGCCTGCCGCTCATCTTCAGAATGAGCAAACATATACAGCGTCCAATCATCATACTGGACCTAAAATGAAAATATCAATTAAGCAATGCTCAATGGACAAAGCACCGTCCTACTGCGTGTCGGATGAAAGTGCTTTTAGGCACTTGATTCTGAGCTGAAATCGACAATTTTGGGAGGCAAAACAATTCCTAAAAATGACCATCATTAAAGAAGAGTAGGATAGCTGATTGGCATTTCAAACAAGGCAATTTTCTGCTGTCTTCTATGATCTATGTATCACACCTTTGAAAAATAGAAACAATTCAACATTGTTCTAATTCTCTTATTCGATGAGTACATGACAATATGTTACAGTTGTTACACATTAGGTTGTAATGTTAAACTGGTCTTTTGAAATTTGCTTTCAATGGCGTCTGGACGGATAGGGACCTAACGTATGACATTGAAAAACTATTTTAATGACAAATAACTGTAGATTTCAATGAACTGATGGCCTAATCGCACCTGGAATCCATACGGCTTTTCTAGCACACCTTCGTCAATGAACTCTACAACTTTCACGGCTCCTATGTCTATGGAACCTTTCAATCGTCCTCTTTTCTGGAAAATAATAATAATGAGACAAGATAGCAGGGATATCAGTTGCAGTTGTTTTTGCTATTTATCAGAATAGAATCTTCTTCTTCCTACATACATGATCCTTTGCTCGCACAATCTTGTTAAATTGCCTGTCATCATCTCAAACCCAATGTCAATTTCACCTAAGTACTTTATAATTAGGATTACACATTGATTTCTTCTAAATGTTGCTTTGCCTTGTTGTGAAATGCCAATGACTAAAGCATAGGCCACACGGCAAAATGCTAAAAACGAAACAATAGAGCAAGTATTTTGCAGCTACATTATTCCATGCAATTCATGAGGAGAGAATGTTGATCTTCGACGAAAATAAAGCGAAACATAATCACATTTTTCTATCCGCCATTTGATTTGATTAGAACTTTTAAGGCTCATCACGTGGAAAATTGATAAGGCGATACACAAAGTTACAGGGCGAAAGGAAATTTGTATTCAAAAATGTGGCTCCTTCCGCAAACTGTTCGCTCTTTCACTTTTCACCAAAAGTGCTGGTGTGGCCTATGCTTATTAAGTCATTAACATTAGGGGACCTGAGGTGTCATGTACAAATGACCTTTATTGACAGGTGGCTTTTCTGTTCCCTCGTAGTGTTGCTACATCACTACGACCTACGACCAAACCCTCAGTCCCTCACCATTTCAGCAAATTAAAATCTTCACAGCAGTTTCACTGCATCCAGTCTGCAGATAAGGGCACTTTTCAACAAGATCTCGCGTGCGGCAAGCACTTCAGAAGTCATGTGCGCGTGCGAAAATGACTTCTGCAGCAAGCTGAGTGCAGCATATATAGAATTTAGGCAAAAATGAAACAATTTCTGCAAATTCAATGTCTCCAGGTGGAGAACAATGTGTTGAAAAGTATCAGTTTTGATGAAACCAAAATAGAAGTGCGGCAAGGCCTTTTATGTCCGTCTATATGGTGTGCGGCACTGCCATGCTCTGCAGACTGGCACTGCATAGAAAGTTACCCATTCATCCTTATATAGATAAATCAGTAGGTCAAGCAGTCCGATTAGGATGCGGTTAACACAACCCACGCGCTGCCTGGCAAACACAGGCAACACGATGAGACCAGGATAAGAATAACTTACATCAAGTGTCCCTTCATAGTAGCGAAGCTCCTTCGGCGTCAATTCAAAAACTCTATCCTTATAATTCGGCGTCTTCAACACTTTGCTTTTACCTTGTGACCGTTTTGTCATAAAAGCTTGCTTCAGGATTTGTTGGTCGCTACCACTAAAATACATTCCTGTCAGAGAAATAGGAATCTATCTAGAGGAATACGTTTCTTCCGTGTCGTCTTACTAAACAGAGTGATGGCATCGATAGGTCAATCCGAATTGCCTTCATAGCCAGATGTAAAAGTGAGTAGACACGAAATCAATGCCATACAAACAGCACACGCATAACGGGAGACAAAAACAGTTGTCCAAAGGTGTGTTGTGTCTGAACAGAGCATTCAGAGTAGATTGAAATTCCAATACCAGTTTCGACGATTTAAAACATAAGGTCACAGGTCCGTTTGACTGTAAGCCTCTCAAGAGTACAGACTATGTCAATATAAACCGCGGACAAGTTGTTGAGTAATCTCCTTGAACTTCAGAAAGAGAAAATGGAAGCTTCAGTTGCTTTCTACCCACGAAATTTATTCCTTCGCTGTAGGCGTACGAACACTGCTGCCCGACAGTTAGCAAACAACAAAACAGCCTTCAACGCTTTCAACAAAGCAACCGCATTTGTCACGCTCTCCAGAAAATTCAACAATTCCACTACGAAGATGTTGCTTCTGCAATAGCAACGGTCACAGGGCAAGATACATGTTATTTACTGCTGCAAAGCCGTGCTGCAAAGCAAGCAAATTCGGCGATATGTGTGTCGCCAAGTGAAACCGCACAATGACGGACCAGGATATCTAGGATCAAGATGGCTGCTACTGCCCGGAAGTGCAGAGTCACGGGGTAAGTCACCAAGATGAGCAAGATGCTTTTGTGTCAATTACTGAATAGATATACCGATATTCCTGCAGTACTGTAAATTCTTAGATAAGTCATAGTGGTAATTATTTCAAGCATGCAAACAACACAGAGTACAGCACTTTAGGAAAATATGATATCCTGTAGTATAGTTGCTGTATACTTAATTTGGCTAATTAATTACAGGTGCGCGGTAGCTTGTCTGTAGCAGCTTATCTTTACGTAATACAGAGTAACATAATTACATCACATGATATGAGGACAGTGTTGTTGTGGTGCTCGGGTGATGAAGATTTGTTTCTAGATTAAAATATTACAGCTATATGGCTGGTCAGGTCTCGTCGATAACGATTCATGGCACAGGAGATGCTGTTATAATAATTATAATCGATCAATACTCGTTAAGGGTATTTCTCGCTAGATTCATGGATATACGCAGCTCCAACGTCAATCATTTGGAGGCTGTTTGTAAAGCCAAAACCGATTTTGCAGCTTCAATAAGGTTGTAGTACGTAGAAATGAAATCGTTTGTAAACCCGCGGACAGCCAGAGAGAAGAATTTAGAGTGCAGGGAGAATGTCGGCATGCGGTGTTAGTCTTTTCTCGCTAACTGAATGGAGAAAAGACGCAAAGCTGGTAAACTGCAATTACATACAAATCATATTAGCCAGCCGACAAAGGTCAAATACTACCTAAAACAAATAATTATGGAAAATTCTTAGTTATTGGCACGAGGCAGGATGGCCGAGCGGTCTAAGGCGCTGGTTTAAGGCACCAGTCACTTCGGTGGCGCGGGTTCGAATCCCGCTCCTGTCAGATTATTTTAGATCTTTTTCCAAAGACATTCTGTGGTTTTTGTACTGTAGCAGCATTCTCTTTGCTACGATTCTCATTTGTAGATCATGCGATAATTATCAAGTCATTTCTTTATCTCTCCCTCCATATAATAATGCTTCTGTTTCTCGCTCATCGACGATCTTTCAAAGGTTGAAGCTTGACGGTGGGGTGGCTGGAGACAGTAGCCGTGCTGTGTGGCTTAAGAGTTTAACCATAGCAACACAGCAGTAGCACACGCCCATACTGTACAATTTTGATACTATTTTTTAACTTCTCACTCTTATGACAAATGGCAGAAGTCATTGTCCTTTATGACCAAACATGGCTGTCATCCGGTCTGTTGTGTCACGACGTCATGACATTCCTATGGCCGTATGTGGGTGTGAGTCCCCTGAAGCAAGAGGGGATGGGCGCAAGCTTACCCAGAAGGAGAGCCGCCTGCACAACAAACGCCCTCCACGCATTTTATGTCGTGATCTATAAACACTGAAATTTGCGTCTCATTTCCGACTACCTGAAGTTCATTGACAGTACACGTCTACGAGTCGTCTGACTCCAGCAATGTCAGATTTCGACAAATTGGAATTCATCAGCCTTCAGCCAAGCTTGGAGCAGGAAAGGGTGAGCGAGACAACATTGTGCCATTTGACTCGTGTCATCTCTGCGCTGTGAGGAAGCTCATTTCAAGCTTCCTTGTTGAAAGTTTTTCGCGTGCCAGTTCAATGTTTTCCCAGACATCATTACTTGTCTTGTATTTGCAATATTTAAATGTCGGCTATACTGGCTAGTCAGAGTTGTTTACTGTTGGTATGTTCCGAAGCAATGTGGTGGTCCTGTTTTACCGTTTCTGTTGACTGACATTTAGAATAGCGTGGCTAGAAGCTGTTCATAAAGTAAAATTCTTTGAAATTGCATGACCAAACAACTGAAATATCCGGTCTCGTAGTCTTTGCAACTGAGCTGTTCTGATTTTGATTCGGTTAGTTATTATTGATAAGAGAATCCAAGCGTGGAAATCGAAGCAAATCGTGTTGGTGTTCCCAGCTCAGTTTTCCATATTACTCCACAGGCGGTGATAATTGACGGCCCCCAAAGGTGCTGTTGTTTGTTTTGTCTCAACTGGTGCCATTAACGTTTGTTGTTCCCGCTAAAATTAACGCGTGTAATCCAAAGATTGATTTCACGTCGATCTGTCTTCTCACGTCTTCTGTTGTTAGCGTCGCAAGCGGGTTAGAGGTTTATAAGATGGGATTTTATCCTTCTTCTTTATTACAATGCTTATTTGAATTCACTTTGCTTTCCGACCTTCAAATCTCGCTTTGTTTTGAAGCCGCCCGACGGTTTTCCTCTCTGAAGGTGGAATGTTTCCTGCTTTCCCGCGTTCATTGAATATGTTGACGGAGTTCAATGGTTGTGGGTAATATTTGATCACGCCCCGTCGCCTAATATTATGGTTGCAGGTTGCGCAGCAAGATAATCACAGCGATATATAGAGATTATTACATTTTTGACTCACTTTTACTATGGTAACCCTTGAGTCTATGCCGTTGTTTGCAAATCAATCGGAATTAAATAATATTGAAATTTAATGTACCTGCTTGCTGGATTAATCTCAAAACCGTACATGTTCTATGAAAATCCTTACTGATGATAATGTAGCGGCTCCTTGTCTTTTATTCATTTTTCAAGATCTCCCATATGCCGTAAAGGAAATTGCCTCCTAACCATGTACTGATGTTTTATAATGCCAGAGCCCTCTATTTGCAAGAGCTGTGTGCATCTGTAGCCATTTCATTTAGCTGCCACAGTAAAGGGGTCAATGGAAGTAAGCAAGTGCCTACCAAGAATTTAAATTGCAGTACAATGAAACCTGTCTATAATGGGCACCTTCAGGACCTGGGAAAATGACCTTTATCGACAGGTGACCTTTCTGTCCAGGTTGATTTCTATAGAAATAGTCATTTTTATTGGCAAAGTACGAGCTGTACGCTGAAATCACCACACACGGTCGATTCAACTGCAAGAGTATAATATTAGAATCATCAAGGGTGGTGGCTCTAATGCTCACGCTCTAGTCACGTGACAACCGAGTCACGTGATCACT
>OFHS01000711.1:0-36633 GCA_900245855.1 Calvadosia cruxmelitensis
ACGAGGCTAGCACATGTGGCATAACGAGGCTAGCACATGTGGCATAACGAGGCAGGCTCATGTGACATAAGGAGGCTAGCACATGTGACATAACGAGACCAGTACACGTAGCATGTAGTAGTGCCACTTACTTGGTTATTGAGTCCTAATCGGTCGACTTCTGTCATCACCCAACCAATCGATCCGTCTCCTCCACAAACAAGAATACGAAAGTGCTCGAAATTCTGACATAATTTCAACCTGGAAAACACAGACGAGAATACGTGCAAACGTTTGATGACATGATTCAGCAAAATCATAATGCCATCTGCGATTTCGACTACGACGTACCCTTGTAATGGACCAGCCACGCTTAAGTCGAACACTTGCGCTGGATTCAGAAGTTGCTTGAAGCGACGCATGAATCGAATGCCCTGCGAAATCACAAGAATTAATCAAGGTATAAAAATACACCACGTATATTATCATTTCTTACAGCACGGAGTATACTATTTCCTAACAGACAACTCTCCTCACAGCGTTGTCTCCTCGCAAACGCTTTCTTGCAAGCGGTAACTCATCACAAAGGCGTTTTCTCGTAATGGCACGTCAGAGCTCCTGCACAACAACACAATTAATACACGTTATATGTACCATACCTGGTTGTCTCCACTCTTTGAATTAACAAACACTAACAGTGGGCTTCTGCGAGTTGGGTAGCGCATCTGCAACAAGACGAGCAGCATTCAGTTCAACAGAACGGATTTGAGTGCGCGTACAGATAAAACGGACAACAATGACAGCTTCCATCTTCTCACCTCAGCCAGCCTCGGACCGTATTGACTGTTGCTTCGAAGGGCAGTTGGAGGAATGATTGATAAGTTATTCGGACCGAGTTCGCATTTCTTGTCAAGTTGATGCTTGCAAGCAGTGTGCACCTGCAAGTAAGGTAAACAGATTCAAGAGCACCCTGTTCAAACAATATACAATGTAACTCCATCATGCGACCAGAGCTAGACATAATCCTCGTTTCCATGTACATAGTCTCGTTCTATACAAGCTGTAAATAGGGAATCTGTATTGCTATTAGATTCATTCCTGACTGATATAGACTGACTGTTGGCATTGTATTCATCTCGGAGATTGGTTTGTTATCAGAGCCTTTGATCTAGCTCTTTTTATACAGAGAGCATTACGAACATAAGACACTTGTCTTGTGCGACCACTTGGTCCTTTCTGTGGTCGCTCGAGACAGGTAAGCATGGATAAATGTAACATCAATAGGAACAAGTCGCAGAAAAGGCAAACATTATGCATACCACGGTGTCACACCACAGGCACGACCAATCCTGTAGCCGTCTCTTGCTGCCGCACGTCTTCCAACAGACAGCACAACGGGAGCTGGGGGAGACGTTTCCTTCGACCCACTGATGAGGCATCGCCAGCTGCAGAGAGAAAGAAAAGAACAAACGTGAATTGCAATAGAGAATATATGAATGACAATGTAAAATATTCCACAGCGCTATACACTGATATATGATTGTCTACAAGAGACCAGTAAAATGTGAAAACGTATGAAAAATTAAAAAACAACATAGCATTGGAGGCAAAGGAAAAGTTGACTCTTGATACAGGCGGTCGCCTCGTAGAGGTAAGTACTGAGTTGTATTCCTATAGTTTCTAGACGAAGATAATTGAAAGTGGAATCTTTCGGCTAATATATCTGCTAGCTGGTCCGAGCTCCTATCCAGCTTCGACCGACGCCGTATGCTGCGCTGAGTCTTGTTATTTCCCAGACCTTTGTGAAATGTAGAAATAGATTCTCACGTAGGATAAATCCCAAAAGTTTACTTAAAACTAGAAATCAGCTTTTCTTGTATGCCGAGATATCTCGAGCTGCTGATCTGACCCAGCCTCCATTTGGAGAACGTACCGCGTCTCCTAGCAACCCTGTCAGTCGTTCTTCGACTGGAATGCAGTCCATGGTCGTCCATTTGCAGTTGTTCGTTGTCCTTGCAGCGCACTGCTTGTGAACTTTGAACCGACAAACTATAGACGAAAAAAGACATCAATCAACCAATCAATAAATCAATCCATCAATTAATCAATCAATCAATCAATCAATCAATCAATCAATCAATCAATCAATCAATCAATCAATCAATCAATCAATCAATCAATCAATCCATGATGATAATACGCAATAGGTAATGCAGCTATTTTAGCTACACATATGCGATGCTTCTGGATTTGTCACGCAGTAATGTCCCGCAGGGAAATGGAGAATGAGCGCATGGGCCAACACAATTATACCTTCGCAAGACAACCCCTTTGCGGTGACGCCAGGCAACAATGTCCTGCATAGATTGCAATACGTCGGCCGACTGTGCATGCATGAGTACCAGTGATGGCCAGTTACTAAGCGACCGCCAGAATCATCATTCTGCAACGAAGTAACGACACAATTAATAGTCATCAGCAAAGCACAACTGATCCATGTGACGATAATAAGAATATAAATGACAAGAATGAAAACAGTTGAGGAGGTAATGGGAGGGGATATTGAAGCAGAAGTCAGTTGAAAGTATCCAAATACGAAAATATGGTCTTAATTATACATAGATACAAAAAAAAACGAGATTCAACGGTAAGACGCTGCTTGAAGTGGAAGTATATAATCTTGTATTTACCACTTGCAAACGCTGTCACTTATGCCATTTACGACATGAGTTATCCTTAGGGTAGGACACCCATAGTGAGTGGAAAGGAAGTGGGTAAGAAGAGGTAACAAACGGGTGGCTCAGAGACCAGCCTGTCGTCATAAATAATTAGCTCGAGCTTCGCACAACAAGATAAGCTTATCATGCAGAATCGTTAGCGGTCTTCTCAAACTGTTAAGTGACCACATTTTCGCATAATCCTCACAGAAGGTGAAGTCATCTGCACAGACAATGCATTCATCGTAAGTGGAACCACTATGCCGACAACAAACGTCAGACCAAACAGGATTGACTGCTGACTGTCGATTGAAAACAAAGTGAATGCGATGGCAGAGATCAGGGGAATGGAGGGTGTACTATCCAGCTAACAATTCCTCACGTTGAACTGCTAGTGACCCCAGGAAAAGGGAACAGATTGCCAAATTGACTATTAACTGGTAACAAGAACGCTGTAGCAATTGATCGTCCGTGACCTTCTTTACACGTTCCGTGGTACCCAAATCCCCGCGACCGCAGATCACTTTAAACCTGGCGTACAATACGCGCGATCCTACGAGACGGTGTTACACGATCGCAAACGAACGAAGCTGATCGAATAAAACAGGATGAACAACGAACCACCTGCTGCAAAGGACAGCAGAAACATTGAACAAACAACAGAACCTCGCACCATGCAATCAAGTAGAGCATAATGCCGTGACGTTCGAATTTAACATGTATCCCCATGTGGATAAATTAAACCCTGTTCTACTGTGCACAAGAAAAAGGCATTAGTCATCTCAGCGAGTCTCCAACCACTACGCTGATCAGTTGACTTCATTGCGCTACCATAGACGCCGCTTGCATTGTTGAATTGAAATTCACCGCGTAAATATGGCTTACGTGATCGGTTGGTGCGTACAGTCAGACGCGAATGCTGTTGCATACCTGCCTGGGTTGTCTTAAGACGGCACTCAGTACATTGTCACTCCGCCATGAGATCAGTGAGCTCGTCTCCATGCACGACGCCTCCTCTTCAGCCTCTATCACGAAGTGGTCGGGTAACGTGGACAGGGAGCCACGCAGCGACATTGTCACGCCAATCAACGCGACAAGGGCTTCAGTGGACTCCAGTCAGTTCATAGCCAGACGCAACAAGCTGTAAATATTAGTGCGCACGTGCCACGCAAATAAATAAGCCGACGCACGATCTTGTTAATCTTTCGCTTTCGCAAACTACCACGCGGAACGCACTGCCTTCGATGTCTGCCAGGAACGTAGCGACGTCAAATGTGGTTCCGGCCTACTAAACACCGTTTCTCGAATGCAACAGTCTGGCAATCGCATGCGAGCAGTTGGTCGCGGCCAGTGACTGCTGTTGACGGATCGAAAGTTACACCAAAATAGGATCACTTACAGGTGAAACCAAAGACCCGACGGTCGTAAACAGAAGTCGAACGATGAAGACAATACTAAAGAATCCAAACTACGTCCCAATCAACAGTAGAGCGGTCGTCTGTTTACCGGAGATGATCACCGGCTAAGAGAGCAAGCCACAGTGCGAGCTAAATACGATGTTACGTCCTACAGATGAGGCAATTGACCGTTGCTAAGCGACAATGAGAGCAATCTCTTTGGCCAGTTGCACGTTTTGACGCCGCGTCCTCCTTTAATCGGCTGTCAAAATTGATCTGAAGACACTAGAACCGATAAAACGAGATGTATCCGCACGGTGGAGCACAAATGTGATCTCTCCTCGTGGTCTGTCGATGGTCAACTTGACTGTTATAGGCAAATGATTGCAATAGCGAACGCTGCAGCTGATCAGACGAACGGCAGCGACTTTGTTGGCCAACCAACGTCCACAACGACGACAACAACAACAATAACACCCCTGCTGTGAAATCGCTTCTCAAAGCACCGGGTACCAATTTATACCAGCTGTTGCAAAGAACGTGAAGGCAAACCGTGCTTGTTTAAGAACATCCATAACACAGAGAGAACTACAGGACAATCTACAATAACAAAAAACCTATAGGATAGTCTTTCCCACTTGAAAATAAGAGCACGCTGCACAAACAACATTAAGAGGCAGACCTGATGAAAACACGAAAGCCGAGGGTGCGACCACAGCAAGGCTGATATGTTTTCGATGTCATTGAAAAAGACGTGGGCAACATTGATATTTAGAAGCGTCGTGGTGAAAATGGAAAATAATGACCAACAACAGATTGGGCAACGACATAGAATTACAACCGCGCGTCAGCAAGAAGCGAGAACGCTAAATATATGCAGGTCAAATTTCAATTCAAAAAGGCACAACCAAAACTATTTTTAACAAACACCATATCTTCCGTAGCCATTGACTGATGAACTCGTCGCAAAAGAGACCTGTAGGATGGCCGAGGTCATTTGTCTGGAAGAAGGCGGGCCGGTTTACTGTGGGTGGAAGCACCGAGCGGATTTCATCATTACCAGGGCCATGAGCAACTGATTTATAAACTAAACCGACATTAAATTAATTAAGCTGAACTAAGTAACCGAAATTAAGTTAACTAATTTGAATGAAGTAATCGAAAATTGTGTAACGAATGACGCACGTTCAAATCACGAACATCAATTGCTACGGTTCATTGTACAATGTACAGACACGAGACGTAGCTGCGACCGACGTCAATACATCTGGCTTAGCCTTCGCTATGGCAACAGTTAGCCTTAACAGAAAGCGTAGGACATCAATAGGACTTAAGCCTTAAGCGACTATAGTCGTATTTGCTTCATGTTTGACTGCCGTCAAGTGCTTCAGAATGTAACAGGACTATCATACTATTGAGTGACATAAAATATAAGCAATTTCTGACTTCAGTTACATTTGGGGGTAATGTGGAAAGCAAGACCCCGCTGCAGCAATAGCCCTGAAGTACCACCCCCCCCCCTCCGTCGCCCCTGGTTACGAAGTCAATCTGCACCCGAAACCGATCTGGCTACCATTGTCAAAGATTACCGGTGCTTCAAAACAATCAAACCAAAAAGCGTTAAGTCATTGGATTTGACTGGCTGCAGATCATTTGATAACTCAACAAGAGACGATATAATAGAACATATCCCAGCTGCCAATTGCATAATGAGCATATACGCCACACGTGACCAGGTCAATATGAATTAGGTCCGCCTACTTCAATAGCCAGCATCTGCTACATTGGTCTGATAGCATGCACGCACGCCACAGGAGAGGACTGGCATATCATATCAGGACATCTTCCTCCGCAATCAAATTGTTCCACATTTACATAAAACTCGAAAAAGGTAATCACAATTGTGCTGATAATGGGAAGAATTTAACAATTTCGAAGACTGTTACTTACGAATTTACTTGCAAACTATATCAGATCAAAGTGAGGTTCAATATTGACACAAAGCAAAACCTTCTTCCTTGTTGAGATAATGTATTATCGAAACTCGACAGTTGCACTACGCAGGCTTATTGTACGCGAAAGACATCACACGCGGAGGTCAATCCAATCCGCCATGCGCAGTCCCACTGCATGTCGGTACATGTACAGCAAATGAGTTAAGCTCTGCACAAGTGAAGAGGTCACGAAAATGCTTTGTTTGAAACGCAATCAGCCGTACTCCTGTCAATGATGGTCAATTTTGAGGATTGTTCTTGGTTGTCAAAATTGTTGATTTCAACTCAAAATCACGTGCCAAAAACAAGTACATTCCGAAATGCAATAGGACTGCACTTCGTCAATTTCGACAGAAGTCCATGAAACATCAGACGATTCAATCGAATGAGAAATACAGGAACATGATTCAAAACAATCCAGACAATGACTTCGACCGTAACCCTGCCAACCAAAATGACGTCATGCATAAGCCAACTCAGCCGCAGCGGCTATTGCGGCGTACCTCGATTCTGCTAACATTGTCATCGGGAATCCTACATTTTATATTTATGAACACCATTATTAATCAAATTTTAACATATTTAGGTATTTTCATATTTTACCCTATTTTCATAAGTTAGTTTTAATTTTAACATTTTTCTAATAAGATTTGCTTTCGTGCTACTAAACATATTCTTATCATTCTTTTGCTAGCCATATGTAACAAAATGCTGAACGAATAAAATACTTGTGAAAGTTATCTTCCATTCTGAGCCTCAGTTTGTGCGTTTTTATTCTTTTTAAAATGTACTTACTCACCGGAAATTCTAACACGCTGTTGGACGCCAGTTTGAACGATTTGATCCAGTTTTCCATTTCTTTCCTGTTCTCAGCATACAACAGTAGCGTACTCTTTCCAGTTATCACCTGATAACGAGAAAAAAACTTCATAAATTGAAAAAACTTCATCATTAATATAAATTTCGAAATCATAGATATTGTGATGAATAACAACAAGCTAACAGTATCAAGGGACTGTTACAAAATCATACGCCTGGTAGCCTAATAACTCACAGTCTTCTACAACAGTATAAAACGTGATTTCGAGTTCTGCATAACAAAGTTTCTTCACCAGTAGCCATAAGAACGGAAATTCCGTTGGCGAAGAGAGAATAACAACAACAAAAAACTAAGTTGAAGAACAACAGTAAAAAAAACGAAGTTGCAACGCCAGAGTATTGACCTGGGCCTTACATAGATTTCTACACGAAACACGAGCTGTACAATATTCCCACGCGAAGCAAGACTAACGATCAATGTTACTGTTGCAACAATTTAATCGCTTTCGCTGTCTCTCTTTGCTTCGCTAGGCTTCTGACGTCATCGTACGTCGGATGCGTCACAGCGATAAGTCTTAGAGTAGGCTAGACCGATAGCCGATACGCTTCATGTGAATCTCAGACAAAACATGCTGAAAACACGTTGAAAACATTGGAACCACATAAAGTCGAAGTACCGCACACCTCAGTTAATATCACGAGCCGCTTAATACTACTTAAGTACCAAGCGCAACCAATATAACACGTTTATCTGATTAATATGACCGTTCACTTACTATTACAATTAACTAGAAAACAATAATGCTATAAACGAAGTTGCAATATATTGATTGTTCAAGGTCAGCCTCTTCATGGGTAGACTATAACTCGGTTAATAACACAACGGATAATGTCATGTCCTTGCTATCACGCCCTCTAATATTCTTTATTTACTCAAAATGGCTTTAATGTCACGCCCTCCGAACTTTCACAAGTTTGGCCTTTCCTTTGAGCATTATTTTGACGCCAACTCAGTTCATATCACAATTGAACAAATAAAAAGTATTTTAGTCTGAACCGCAAAGCCGTGACATAAGCGAGTTTAACTGACATAAGCGAGTTACATCAAATCTTTAGTTTCGCTCAAAGTTTTGGGGCACGCACTCTGATATCAGATTGGAACCCCTATCCCCGTCTGATTTCCATGGCAGTACCCCCGGATGCTTCGTTTAAAGCAAACTAGGGGATCAATTTCGATAGGACTTGCAGAATGCAGGTTGGGAATTGAACCGTTGAAAGTCGTCAATGAAGTCGAAACAAACAAACAAGCAAATAAATAAATAAATAAACGAATGAATAAACAAACAAACAAACAAATAGACAGACCCATGTCTACACGGTTGGGGAGCATATGAAATTTAATTAAATTAAATCAGTATTATTCTATATCCAAAGGAAATCATAAATTATTGTACTAAGTGATTACAAAGTACTTTCAATGAAAGATGAGCTAGGGCTACATTAATCAGTAATTAGGAAGACATGTTAGACATCCGGATAAAGTATCTGAAATATTACAATCAGCAGGGTTTGATCTTGAAATAATCAACCAAAAACGATCAAAATTCGAAGAAAATCATGAAGATGCAAACAATACCTTGAAGCTATTGCCAACATTGTCGATCCCAGTTTCAGCAACGCTCATTTGCGACAAATCGATTTCCCGAAATGCGGATGACTGTGAAATAGGAAAGAAATGAAATAAAGCCTGTTGATACAGAATGATCTATTGTGATCACAGTAATAGTAAATACAGTCAAACCTGTATTAGCGGCCACCTCTATAGAGCAGCCACCTGTGTATAAAGGCCACTTTTTATAACCCCAAAATGACACTTTCTATAGAAATCAACCTGGACAGAAAGGCCACCTGTCTATAAAGGTCATTTTTCTCAGGTCCCAAAGGTGACCATTATAGACAGGTTTCACTGTACATTCAAAGATGTCTTGACAACGACCTGTCTTAAACAACCGCTCTCTAATCCTTTAAAAATTAATAACCAACTAAAGCTACAAAGATTTTCTTATACAACAACAACAGCTCAGTGAGTTCCCAGTGGAAAGATAGAAATTTGTGAAGTTGATAGACCTCATTAACCGGAACAATAACATGAATCTGGATTACAAATACTGGCATCCTATATTGGTACAGTGAAGCTTCTAATTATACATAACAATCTCAAAAGCAAAAAGCTTACCTACAAGTGGATTTTGCATATATCCGACTTCAAAATACAGTGTTTTACTAAATTGGGATGTCACAAGTGCTTGCATATCCAGTGAAACCTGTCTATAACGATCACCTCTGAAACCTGGAAGAAATGACCTTTATGGACAGGTGGCCTCCTGTCCGGGTTGATTTCTATAGAAATTATCCTTTTGGGGTTATGAAGAGTGGCCTTTGTATACAGGTGACTGTTCTATAGAAGTGGCCGCTAATACAGGTCTGACTGTACACAGATTTTGCATATAGCCGAGTTGCACATGTTGGACAGTTTACGGTATCAAAAATGAGAGAAAAACTTTTGTTTTTCTTCATACTTTCATATATCTAGCGGCTACTGCTTACATGTCCTGCACAAGGTCCTGGTTGATGACTTGCTATTAAATTACCCGTAAAAGAGACAAGATGATGGATAATGTAAACTACTATATGGGCAGAAGGAAGAATGCATTCAAGGGACGGATAAATGATAGACAGTACTGGAAATGCAGTAGTGCATATGGGGTATATGTGACTGCTCTTCGGCAACACAATCAATGATGACGAGATATCAGGATTGACAGCTATAAAATTATCAGCTGTGAACAACCTGAGCAATCCTGACTTCAAGAATTGCCATCTAGCTCCATTCCCACCACGTTCAGCCGAACTTTAATGTTCTAAGCTTGTAGCTAAACCAGGAGCCGATAAAAGAGGATCCGACTTCGAGTAAACAGGAATCAAAGGGGTCCTCCCTATAGGTTTATAGGTTACAAACACGCAGTGGATAAAGTCCAGGAAGTCAAATTTTAACAAATCCATCAAAGTAATTGATCTATGTACCCTATTAGATTCCTTTCTTTAAAATAGAAAGTACATAATTTTAGCAGTATTTATTTGAATTCTATATATAGTTAAGTGCTCGTCATTCTGTGAAATGTACCCCAGAGGTAGCCGTAAAATGCATCTGTATATTACAGTAGAATGCGAGGATAAATAAATAATTATAATGATGATGATAACACCCGAGGGGTCTCCCTATAGGTTACAAACACATGACACATGCATTATTTTCACTTCAACCATGTAGTTCGAAAGTGGAACCTACTTTCGCAAGAGATTGTTGATGCTTCATCACTCACTTTGTTTAAATCAAAATTATCAAAAAGCTTATGGAATTAATTAATTTAATTAATTTACTTACTTACTAATTTAGCCGGGAAGTATAAGTGCACTTGTGCCTTCTATACGTGTATTCTGTTTGAATTGATCTTTCAAATACAGATACATACGACACCTAGACACAACCTTAAATAATATATGCACGTGACAGTGACACCACCACTACAATTTTGCATCAGTAATTCAGTATAATTATTGCACTATGTATCCAAAACAATGTGATAACCATGTGCAATAACCAACACCACGTGGAAAAGCAACTCATGCGAAAAGTGCCCTATTCACATGATTTTTCACCTTATTTTTATATCAATTTCACACGGTTCCAGTTCATTAACATCGTTGCTGCAGTACCTCAATCTACCATACAAGCAAAATGGATATCACACACTCACATTGTTGTTTTTGGCATAGAAGAGCAGTTGAGGATATAACTTGAAGTACTTTTGTTTTACACGCTACAAGAAAGAAAGATCAATTTATGTGCAAAATACAAACCTAAGAAAGGTGCTGCAAAAATACATGGATTTGAAACAAATAGAATAACGCAATTTCAATTTACATTTTTTGATATTATTACTTTGGACTGCTCGGAGGGATGCTAGTCAGTTGAAATTTGGAGATTCAGTTATTCGGCAGCTCATGATTCGATTTGACTCAAATCTTTCTTTAACATTTTTAAGGGTATCCTTAGTAAATAGTTTTCAAACATGCCTTAGTAGAAAAGACAACAGGGCTATCTTCTGTATGCCTTGAAGCAAAATGTCTACAAACAAATGAATGAGGAGGACGTAGAATCTTGTAAGGCGTTAACAGCAAGGTTACTTTTCAGCACAGCACACATTTAAATGAAACTTTTGATTGAAAAACTAGGATTTTATATTGGCAAAATATTTTGCGTCTTCTAAAAAGAATATTTCGAATCATAACACGGTGGTTGCTTGCTGAAACACACTTGTTTAATCAATTAATTGATGCATTGGTTCCAGCTGATAATAAATATCACAAAACGTGTGCTTCCATTGAAATCTTTCCGAGAATTACACATCATGTCTGTCCTGTGAAAAAACCCAAGGCTTATCTTGCACTGAATCAATGACGATGATAATGATGATTGATGATGATGATCATGATGATGATGATCGAGCACGCAAAGGAACATATGAAACAAAGGGATAACAGAACTAAAAGATAATGACAGTGAATTTGAAAGGAAAAATAGCATTTGTAAAAAGACTTAAGCATAACGTCTGATGCATCGATTATCTCATTTAATCTATCCCAAAAATCAAAAATCAAACCATGCCTAAATTGATGATAACAATGAGGATAACAGTGATGAATATTCATGATCACGAAGTCCTCTGTCTAACCTGTAAGGGTCCATGGTGCTGTTGAAGGAAACCTTCTTTGATGCATTCCTAAAAATGAAAACCACACACACCTTAGCAATGTTGCATACAAAAAAGAACTACTTAATAATGCTTCTAGACTAAAGTAACTGATGCCTCAAAACTTCACACGGCATTTTCAAATTGACATTGAAATGTGTTGCCGACAAAATATGGCAACAACAGGAAATGATCAAACAGATAAGAGAACATCTTAACGAGCAATTTTAAAATGAAAATAATAGTGCCTCTCTTTCTGTACTTTTGGAAGGAAGGATGGCTCAATATAAATGACTTTGTAGCGCTTATATAACTAGAGGCAGATGCAGGATATTAGAGTTGAAATCGACTGGGGATCTGTAGCATGCCTTGAGGACCTCAACAAAACAATACAGGAAAGATAAACAAAAAAATTCAACTTTTATTTAGTGCAAAACGTTGACACACTTGCGGCGATGAGTTCTTTAGCTGCCTCAGGTAAAATCACAGCAAAAGATGCATGATAGACACAGCGAATATATATTTTGTTTGTACAGTCAAACCTGTATTAGCAGCCACCTCTATAGAGCAGCCACCTGTATATAAAGGCCACTATTCAAAACCACAAAATGACAGTTTTTATAGAAGTCAGCCTGGACAGAAGGCCACCTGCCTATAAAGGTCATTTTTCTCAGGTCTCAAAGGTGATCGTTATAAACAGGTTTTACTGTATTATAAAACATGCCATCTGTTGTCTTGAAACCAAGAGCCTGATGCTTGAAGAAGTAAGGGAACATGATGGTTGTGTGTTCATATCAATGTTTTAATCAAGAAAAAGACAATAAGGAGCAATGCTTGTACTGCAGTGGAGATGAGATAAGACAGATGGCTATGATACACATCTTTGTGTGCAGATAACAAATGCCTTATCCCCGGATTTCACATCAGTCTTCCATCAGCTCTTAAGCTTTTCCTCTGCATGAACAAGATGAAGACCTTGTGAATATTCACAAATCCTGATAATAATCTACTTGTCCAACAGATGTGCAATTTCAATAAGAATTATTCGCAAAGAGGTGCAGCTGCAAGAACGCAACTATCGCCTCACTGTCGTAGTGAAATAATGCCTTCCCAAGCTCCTATTTTTCTTGTTCAATTTGAGATAGGAATTGTTCTACATCCAGAAAAACTCATCTTGTATTCAACGTAAAATAGATCCAAATATTGCTCTCCGGTGATGGTGCAGTTGGAAGTATCTATTACGGATACTTTATCCTTCTCAATCAAAAGACAAACTGCACAACTATCAATACTAAATCTATTTCTATCAAGTTGGCATTTCGTAATAGGAGCTCCTGGATGTCTGATGTTCTGGCTGTTAGGCTGCTGGCTAGCTCCATCTATGTTTGACATATTGGTAATTATTTGTCTTCACATGGAAATATATTCTTATGGATTGCACTTGTAGAAGGTGCAGAGCATGTACTACAATACGCTTCTAATAAGTACTAGACATTGTTGATTAGACAGCTACTGATAATGGTGTGCATTGGAAATTATCACTGACAAAAATATTCAAAATATCACTGTTTGCAAACCTTTCAGACAACCAACCAAAACATTCTTGCTTTTTAAAGATGCTTGAAAAGATTACTACACATGCAAGAATGACATAACTGCAGATAACATAAAAATTCTCTGTAGTGTGAATAACATGTGAATGAGCTGCAACACGGTTTTTATTGTGCTACTCTGTAAGAGTCCAAAACACCTTTGACTTCACTTCAAAGTAAACCAGGAGATTAGAAGGTGTGAACTCAGCTGCACACAAGACACAGTGAAACCTACAAACCTCGTTCGGCAAGGTTGCAACTTCTGACATAATCTTGCCATTACTGGGAGGGCTAGCCTTGCCAAGTAACCTATAACCTTCGTTGCATTCAACACCTTCAGACATGGTCGAATCCCGTCCAACGAAAGTGTAGGTACATTTGTTGGTTGCAGGTTCTAACACCATTGATTCAGTTCAGCAGCTGCTTTGACTTGAAAGATTATAATAGCTTGATATTGGCTACTCATCACAACATTGGAGACTTCATGTATATATAATTATGGTGAAATTGTGAAATGGAAACGAAAGAAATGATAGGTCTATACTCTATAGAAATGTTGACTCATTGATGGCATTGTTACAATATGTTGGAAGTTACAATATGTGTGGATAATTTCAAACTGTTGCTGTATCCAGCCAAGTCTGCAAACACTACATCTAACCATGGCAACTACTCTACATTTGAAATTCAGAAAAAAATCACTCTACAGTCACGTAGACTGAAATTACATTAAGAGTTTAAAATAAAGAGACATGCATGAGATGCATGCTCCGCTTGCATCACAAAATATTAAGATATTACATCATTGTCTTATATAGAAAACAATTAATTCCATAAACGGATGACACAGTTAAAAGAAAAAAAAGTTCAGTTGTGTAGCAATGGGGGTACGGAGGGATTTGGCCTTTCCCTGAATCTCATTTCGGAATATGCACCAGTTACTGTGAAATCTGATATGAAATAGGGGGCAAGGCATGGGGATGATAGCATGGCTGAAAAACTACTACAGAGAAACCTGTCTATAATGGTCAACTTTGAGACCTGAGGAAGAAGAGTTGACCTTTATAGACAGGTGGCCTTTCTGTCCAGGTTGATTTCTATAGAAAGAGTCATATTAATTGGGGTTATGAAGAGTGGCCTTTAAACACAAGTGGCTGTTCTATAGAGGTGGCCACTAATACAGGTTTGACTGTAAGATGCTTTGAGCAAAAAATCTGCAATTGTGCCATTTTTTAATTATATCATGAGAACTATTTATGTTAATTTAACATTTCAGAAAGTGGCTTACACTGCATATCAGCCATAATGATCACAATATAGTCAACCCTGTACTATCGGGCATCTCTATAGAGCAGCCACATATGTATAAAGGCCACTCTTCATAACCCCAAAATGACACTTTCTATAGAAATCAACCTGGACAGAAAGGCCACCTGTCTATAAAGGTCATTTTTCTTAGGTCATAGAGGTGACCGTTATAGACAGGTTTCA
This sequence comes from Calvadosia cruxmelitensis, assembly GCA_900245855.1. Lineage (NCBI taxonomy): Eukaryota > Metazoa > Cnidaria > Staurozoa > Stauromedusae > Kishinouyeidae > Calvadosia > Calvadosia cruxmelitensis. The sequence continues at coordinate 14,804 of OFHS01000711.1, forward strand.
CTGTAATTATAATCTTGATCTTGGTCATCAGCTGCATGAAACATGTAGGAAGTTCTTGCAAGCATTAATAGATTTAATAATCGATCCCGGCAGATATAGAAACGTACAAGTTGGTTGATCTTTGTTGTCCACCTCCTAGTGGTTCGGATTATTGACAGAACCCCTTTAAAACACAGCTGATAATTTTCCTTATAATAATCCACATTGCAGCAACAGTTGAACAGTGATGTGGTTTTCAGTCTTATTGTTGGATTCAGCAGACTATTAAACTAAAAGTGTGTGGCATTTCTCCAAGATCGTCAAATATATCGCCGAGAGCTGCAATATTGTCATCAATGTATTAGAATTAAATGCTTGTTCGAAGGCTTTAGAAGTCACGTAGATGCCTCGCATACCCAGGCCATTGGCGTATTCCAACATTTTAGCTGAGCATATCTTCATAATGTCTTGAGGTTACAGTATTATGATTGTCGAAACAATGCTTTTCAATTAATAATTTGGAACTCAACAGAACCTTTCAAATTCTCTTGAGATACGGACAAAGTACTAACACTCAGTAGGCCTACTTCTGCGACAGCAACCAGCAAGTAAGATAATTCAACAAGCCAAGAAAAGAAGGAAAGAAGCAGTAGCACAGACTGCAAAGAAAGTCTGAGATCAAGTGGGCATGCAAGATGGACATCTTCAGAGTCATTGTGAAGAATTTCTATATCTCATATGGGTTTTGCTGAAAACTGATGTAATCGGTCGTTAGTATGCTAATTATTCGTAACGTATGCCAATGTTACCTGATCCAACCCTGTCTTTAACATCCCTAAATGTGCTGCAGGTAAGTTCAATTCAATGTCAATTACGGCATAATGCCAAAAATCTTCGCAGTTCATCTTTCAATTCAGTTTACTGTTAGTTCTGTAAACGTTGGAATAAAGTTATGGAAATACCGAAAATGTGCATGATTGTGTCACCTCAGTTGTCACCTCAGTTTATTGATTGTACACCATGGTATCCGACATCACTCACCGGAAAACTGTTTTGCCAGTACAAAGATGTACTGCCCGTAGCCTCGAGTACCTTTGACCAGATGTCACAAACAAGATGTCCAAAATCATGGACCAAATGAAGAGCAACAGTAAATTGGTATCAAACAGACTTTGATCAGGTTGCCCACTGTATGTAGTTGGAGCAAATAGGTGCATAGAACTTCCAATTGTAATCAGAATTCATCACGTACAATGGAGGAACAAGATTCAAATTTCCTCAGACCTTGAGAATAACAAATGTTATGTTTGCAATTGTTGCAATATTTTCCTTCAGGTTTCCCTGATCTCCAGCTGCCAATTCATGAATAGATCTATTCTAGATTTTGCGACTATCTAGGATAGCCTAATCTTCTTCACAGCGAGCAATTAAATGTTAAGACATTCTTCGAAAATGCCACCAGACCATTTTCTTTTAAATAACAATATCTCATCAAGGGAGCATGCCTCCAGACTAGAGACAAAGCAATTAAACGGAAAATAATTGATTGTACATATTAACTCATGTCCTGCTATTGACGCATATACACGTTTTTGAAACAAGTCAAAAGTAGCAACATATAACCACTCAAAATGTTAGTCCCTAGCAATCAGCCAATGAGCAATCAATAAAGCGACTTCAAGTCTTCATTTAACTAGTTTTGTAAGCAGGACAAGGGTTAACCTTTTCTTAAAAGATTACTAATCTGTCAATTATAATTCAAAAGAAATTGGTTTGAGTTGGTCGCTATAACACAACAAACACAAAATCTTCGAGTTTGTTCGCCAGCTGTTGCACGCTGGCAGTAGTTTGAAACAGATCCAGCAGTCATAATGTCATATCGTATTTTGTCATGCAACATTGCAACTTGCATGCCGCAAAATATTTTAGCCCTGAAAAGTATTTGTGTAATCATTTGTTTCCTATGTTTGATCAGTACTCTTCTGCAATTTTGATGCTGCGTTCTTTAGCCTGGCTTTGGATGAAAACACGGTATTACAGCGCAAACATCAGATTACCAAATTAACCGGCACATGATAAACATAAATGTTAATCAGTAACAATAATCGGCAAAATTCAATCTCGATCTACTAATTTTGTCTCTCTCTTTTTCATGTTGTGATCTGGGGAGTGCCACTGCTAGAGGCAGATTTTGAGGTTACAGTTAATCCCATAATAAAAGAGCAATAGGTTAAAAGTGCTTAATAATTAGACCTACTTTGCGTTTCCCGAAATCCAACACCTAATTTTCAGGACTCCAATAGAGCCATGCACTGTTTTCTAGTTACCCTACTCTGCACCTGTTGCACTGTCATGAAGTCGATGTTTAACTAACAACTGGTAATTGGATAACAAATTATCACATGTCTGAGCCCCCTCTGGATTACGCAAAGTCATGTCTCAGGCCCTACACATCCCATTCAACAATAAGAGACAGCTGGAATCGGGATGTGAAGTCACTAGCAGAGCCAGTAAGCCAGCAACTAATGTCTCTTCAAATGCCTCGAACGATATATCGCGAAAATGAAATTGCAAATATGATCGTGTGCGATAGCATCTCAACTCGTCAGCAACTTCCAGTAATTCTTTTGTGTCATAGTAGGGCGATTCCAGATCATAGAAATCTATTCCAGCTTTCAATATGGCTAAAGAATTCGCCGGATGTCAAATGAACATCAGAGATGGACATCCGAATTCAGACCCAAAATGAAAGCAAACAACGCAAGAAAAAGTCAAACTTCCCGGCTTTTTGGCGCAATTAAATTGCATTTAGTAGGCTTAATTAATAGCACAGATTAGAACCGACCAGTGATGTTTTTAGCATCATAATGCGAAACAAATAACAGGCAAGAACTTCATGTACACGAGACGTGAGTCGTGAGACAGACATAGTCAGAGAACGACGTGCCTACGCAGCTGTGTCATCTTGCTAAATCATGTGTTAAAATCACGAAATAATGAATGACGTGCGAAATGTTACTTTTCACAAACCCATTCATCTTTGTGCATCGATCGACGTAGCTGCTGGCGACTTTCATCAACACTCCGTCAAGCTACACAAAGCTTCGGTAAGACATTTTCCATGCAATCTGCCCCGTGCGATCACCAAATATAACGACATCGGTCGCCAGTAAACAATTATCTCTCAGCAAATCACACATTTTAGAAAAAACAAACAAATAATTGTAATCCTGTTAGTCTAACAATGCTTCAGTAGAGAGCAAACGCTTGACAAATGCAACAGAAAACCAACTACTCACGCTTGAAGGGAATTGAAACCCTTTGCCCATATTGTCTGTTTCCGTAGCAGAGCCAGTCCTAGCTCTTAGTCCAATGCAAGAGAAAAATGGCATTCTCTAAGGACGTACGCCTTCACGGTGCTTTGACTTTACAATGACATTGAATAATTGCCTCTTCACTTGCAAATTTTCGTCACAAGAAAGTCGTGGTCAGCCCACGTTTGCTCAGCTGCTATGCTCCACTGCACCGCCTTCTCTCATGTTGTTGTTGTTGACAGACAAGCAGCCAAGGGAAAACCAACACACCGAGACTCCCTGTGGAAACCAACCGAAACCACTTGTGTGCCACAGATAATCAAATCGGATGCGAGTTTTCCTCCGATATTGCCATTTCGGCATTCACTCATTGTACACTTCCATTGAATTCCATACGCAGTTTGCATAAGTTCAGGTTACATAACTTCTCTCCTGAAAAGAGACATGCCTTAAATCATGCTTTAAGATTCATTGTAGTGTACCTTTGTAAATTGTACAGTATATTTCTATCCTTTTTTGAGCTATTTTGATCTTTTTTTATTATTTCCCTAGTTAGTGTTACTTTGTATGGTGTTGGTGCAGTGTATTACTGCTGCCTTCCATATGCATAATCTTATTTTTCATATTATTGCAAATAAAGACACGTATATTAGCACGAGTTTATTTTTGCTCCTCTTAGTTTATTTTAGCTCAAAGCCGCATAAAGAATATTCTATTCCGTCATGGCGTTGATCCTCCTTGGAGGAAGAAATAATTTCAAAGGAAATTCCGAAAGCCTTACTAAATTCAGTGGTAATTTATTTCTAAGAGGTAAATCCCTGTTCCTCTTTCATTTAATACTTCCGCTTGCAGATTTCGCAATTTTACTCCGGTTGTTTGCCGTTTCAGACTTTGATGGTACCGAAAAGAAAATATTACAAATATTATCTCCTTTCAGATTGATCGGAAGCAGGAATCAGACTGTTTCCTTCAGACGGGAGTTGTCTTGGATGGCTGTTCCTTTTAACTTGACGTTGAGGAAATGAGTAATGACGGCCCCGTTGACGGGCAGGCGAAAGAGACAATTGGTATGCTGTTCGCATAATAACAACAATTCAAATTATTTCGAAACATTTAATAACAATTTATGAACGCGTGGCTTGCTTCTAAAAATATCAACTATTCTGAGATCAATAGATGTACTTTGAAAGCTGTCTATAACGGTCACTGCTGGGATCTGAACAGAATGACCTTTATAGACAGGTGGCCTTTCTGTCCAGGTTGATTTCTATAGAAAATGTCATTTTGGGGTTATGAAGATTGAAGAGTGGCCTTTATACACATGTGGCTGCTTTATAGAGGTGGCAGCTAATACAAGTTTGACTGTACCATGCTCTCAGAACATTAATGGTCGTAACCCAGTGTTAAATTTATGTATAGTACAACACTTATACTTTATGATTATATCGTGTATGTTCTCAGTGGTGGATCTGGTATTAGTCAAATCAGTCGCACGATGAACATAAATTTTCAGAAAGTATGATACTACTGCTTACTGCATCAAAATACTGTTCATTTACCGAAAAAATAATGAAATGAGCAGGCAAGTAATAGAAAGCATTAACAGGTCCATTTAAAGCTTATAATCCATTTTTGAACTCATTACCAAACCACGTGGTGTCAATCAGAGTCATTTCATACTTTTAAAATCAATCAGATTGTTTAAAATTTTATAAACCATGTGCAAGTCAAGTTTGACTCTTTGCAGTTCAAGAGATTCTAGATCACGTTTGAACAGACGGTCATATGTAGCAGTCCTCATAATGGATGTTGTTTTTGCGGTATTCCGTACTCGACATTGGAATTCCCTTTGGACGCGTTCAATCTTCTTAATGTCTTTAAGCAAATATGATGAGCGGGGTACAAGATTTCAGAATTGGTCTCACAAATTCAAACGTGAAGATGCCTTAGAGAACAAATGCAAACTACGTGCAGAAGATTTCATATCTGAGGTAACAATTTGGACTAAATGATGTTCGCGATTGACTTCTAGCACATTCAATTTTGAAAGGAATAACATCGTCTGACATGGCCGGGCCATTCTTTGTGCAATTCAATTTCTAAGAACCGAGCATAAATCTCTTTGAATGATTTATGAGAAATGTGAATGTACGAAATCGATTAGCGTTATGTCAATCCACTAAGCGCTGTCCCATTGCATCGGGTATATACTGTCCCTATCACTGTCAGTAAGTTGACCTCTGCCACACCTGAAGATGCCAGGAGATTGCATTGTTAGCATCAGCGTTCACCCTTACTCTTTTGTTTGATTTTACATCTCAAGGATTCTACTTAACTGTCGAAGTTGTCGATTTAAATTCAACTCATAATTATACCGAAATCACTTTTATCCCGTCATGCATTGTGCTGCTCCATGTAAAAAGTTACACTGTAACTTATGGAATTCAGAAATAAAGTCACACTCACACACATGTACTAATGTATTTTACAATATACTAAAAGTGTCTACTGTAAAAAGGTTTACAAATTTAATAAGCACGTGTCACGAATGCTGGCACAGTTTTCTTGCACAAGAAGTACGATGAGTAAGCCATTCGACTTCTTTTCGCTCTTCAGATAATGTGATATTTTGTTCTTAATAAATAGGAAGAAATTATTCATTTTAATGTTCTCCAAAACCCTAACGCTTCTACCACAATTAAGATAAAATAAATCCTCCAACTTTGCAAATTTAACGCCTTTTTCTGCTGCTTGATATGCAGCTGATCCTGCTTCGATAGCAATTGACATGTATTTCTGCCATTTTGTCATCGCAAGTAGCGTCCGGCAGATAAGACATTCGGGTATGCCTCTCGACCTTATTTTTTGGCATGACATAAAATAGAATATAAACACGTTTAAATAAGAACGTTTTGAACAAATAAATGCCCAACTTTTTGCCGAAAGGCAAGGGAGAAACGTGGTTTCAGGTAGACTGCTTTTGCATTGGCACTGCGTCAGTTGACAGCTCTCGACAGGGAAGCAAATACATCCGCACAACAAAATCCGGCAATACAGAACAGTGTTTGGTGCAAGAAAATGGACAACGAAAACATAATGTCGTTTTACTTTTCTCAAAGAACAGTACCACAGTCGTTGTAAACTAAACCACTCCTTCAATAAAAATATCCAAAGTTATCTATATCAGTACGAAAAAATTCTTAAAATTACTCATTTTAATGTATTGTGTTAGCCTAATCATGACAGATCTAAGCTCAAACGTAATCTACATGACGATATTGTAAACTGAGCTTCAAACTTATATAGTAGCGGTACCTAAAAGCGGAGTGTGGCAGGATATGAGATATCTACGTACGTATTCACTATTGACCTGAAACTACATAGTTACTGGTGATCTTAATAGTCTTATCTACGTTCTATATTACAATCCAAACAGGGGGGACGACCCGAGATGGAGTATCATTTGCCACGAGGAGATACTTTCTCCACAGCTATCAATGATTGGCTCTTTCGTGGTCATGTGTATCTTTCCTAGTCACGTGACATTCCAAACATTTGCCTGGGTGACCTTGGTTCGTTGGTTGGCTTTATTGAAAGCTGGTTCCATGACATTGCTCAAGTCATCCCCAACAGTCAAACTTTTAAAAGCAATGATTGACTGTTCACTCAATACGGTTGCTATTTCATAATTTCTTTGAAGTCTTCATCGAAATCGTTTTCATCTGACACATCTCTGTGCATGCGTGATAACCTCTTTTCGCCATGAAATTCGTCCTCGACGTTTCGTTTAAAATGTTCCTTGACTAAATCAGGTACGTCGGCAGCTGTAAAGTCGTCTTCCGTGACTTCAAGTTCTGCAGCTCTCTTTTTGATTTCTTTTCTGATTTGTCTTTTCTTCATTTTAGAAAGAGGTAAGTCCGGCATCAAAGATACCGCTGCGTTTACTTGTTTGCCAAGTTGCGGATTTCCGTCGCCATATTGTCGAATTTCAGACTTGATCGTTGAAGTCAAGGCTATAAGATAAATTAAATCATTAAGATGTGTAGTGTTTTTTTTTTGAAATTAATTCTTTCCTCCTTTTTTAATGACTAAATAGACTGTCAGTAGATACTAAATCAAGGAGTAAGGAATTGATTGAATGAAAATCCACATGTACAATTGAGCCTTATCATGGTTATAGAAGACCTGAAATTATAATTATCATGTGATATTAAAAATAGTTATTATTGACCAACCTGTCTTGAGCGACCATGAATGTTCAGAGGCCGTTCTACGTTGATCCGTTGGATGGTCGCTCAAGACAGCCTAACTAAGTGTACTGAGCAAAATAGAAGATAAGCTATTGGCTAACATGTAGGCACCTATATTTGGCGTTACAGTCAAACCGGTATCAGCGACCTGTGTATAAGGCCACTCTTCATAACCCCAAAATGACACTTTCTATAGAAATTAACCTGGACAGAAAGACCACCTGTCTATAAGGGTCACTTTCATCGAGTCCCAAAGGAGACCATTATAGACAGGTTTCACTGTATGTAGAGAACAGTGGGGTTTTTGTGACATTTACCTCGAAGTTCATCAACAGCCGTGGCTTTGATTTCATCTCGCACTTGCTTCATAACAGTATCTTTCTTGGCAACAGGAACATCCAACTGTCGAACAATATCTTCTTTGAGACTGTGCACAGATTCCTCAAAGGCCTTGACTGTCTTCTGTTGTTTGTACAACTCAATGACGAGATTGAGAAGATTGTGAACACCTAATGGGATTGGACAGATAAATTAGCATACAATGCCTTGCGTAATTGGCCAAGTGCAGTCCTAATGAATTTTGAGATTTAAGCGACAGCAGTCACGTGTTTTGAGCTGAAATCGACAGTTGTGGCAGCCAAGAACAATCTTGAAAATCGATTACAATAGAAAAGGTTATTGTTGAATGCATATAAACAAAAGCATTTATTGTGATGCCATCCTATATGGCAAAGGTCAACAAGCATGAAACCCAAATGCTTTGAGACTGCGCTTGTTCGAATACCCACGCACATTTCAAGAATATCAATACTAAAAGTATGCGTCTGAAATATTTTAAATTCCTTGATTTATATAGTATTTTATCCAACTTCCACTTGGATCAAATTTTAAATATTTAGTGCTTATTGGAATAAAAGGATGACAATTTGCTCACCTTTCAAGAGCACTTTATGAAGAAAAAAAAATTAGCAAATAATCGGGGTGGCATCAACAAAGATGTCAATCCGGCGTATAAAATTTGGCATAATCGTTATTGCTACAGGAATAAATTGAATATATCTCTTCTAAGAACAAACGATTCTTAGATTTATTAACAGAATAGGTTACCTTTCTTGACGTGATCTTTGAGTTCTAATTTCTCTTCCGCCGATCTCTGTAACAAAATAATATCAGGCAGTGTTCTCAAACAGATATCAAGTCACAAAACGGCACTGAGACTACAGTACATGAGTTCTGTACGCACTCAAACAACTGGATAAATTGTAGAAAACTAAAATATCTGTTTTAATTTCCCTAAATTGTGATTTTTGATTAATCTATTCCTTCCACACAGTCATCACCGGTATCACTCGCATAAGGAATCACAACAGGTTTTAATTCTATGCAGCCTCTATTTCAGTTATGATGGAATTGAATCAGAGGTTGAAGCGTCAATCAGCAATAACGCCAGGAACAAACTACGATGACAAGTGGAAGTATGTGCCTCATGACAACATTGCGTACATATTTTGATTGATTCTAAATTATTTTGTAGGACGTGTAAATATTACAAAACTATCGCCATTCAACGAGGAAATGCCGCGTCTGTTTTGGGTACATTCCAAAGCTCCGAAGAATTAAATGAGATTATTAATATTTAGTTTTTTAAGTAGTTATAATTTTAGCATGTTAATTAGTTTTTAGTTTCGATATGTATATAGTTTTTTTTCAAATAATAATTATTTGTAAATACTATAGTCTCGATTCCATGATACCTCTTTTCTGTTAATTCTGCATAACTTGAGTTACTACAATAATTATGTATCTGATTCGTGTCTCTTTGAAATTAGATGTACCGTATGTACATCAGCTTGAGTTGCGGGCTGATTTTGTTGGAGCTTCACAAAGTTTACTGATTTTGTACCTTGGTGATGTCTTCTCCTTTCTTCACTGGAATGTAATCCTCTTCGGAGGAATCAGTTTCGGACGCCCTCGTTGATCGCTTTGTTTTGCCCTCGTCGTCTTTTGCTGCAGACGATGCAATGATCCCTTGGGATTTCTTGTCTGTGTGCGTCTGTTCGTCAGGACTCAAGCTGTCATCCGTGGGAAAGCTATCTCCTGAAGCTAGAAGAAATAACGCAGGCTTTCATAATCCATCTGTCGTGTAACTGCTTACTGTATGAGGTTGTTTAACATTGTCGAAATATGTACTACTGTTGTCTGATTGTAGTAGCGGAAGTATGTAAGTGGTCGCATTTAGTACATTTGAGCCTTACGACAACAGACTGCATTCTGTATGATTGACTGGAACTGCAAAAAGGCCGCAAAAAGGCTTAATCAATAATCTCTGTTATGATTTAGAACTGAATTATATTATTTAAGAATCTATACCTTATGACGGTACGATTGAGTATAGATGAAAACTCTGCTAACTAACTTAATTCAGGGTATCTCGCTGTCCGATTGAAAACACCCAAATCAAGTGTTGCATTTATCATTTAATATTCCCTTTGATATACTTGCTTGAAACAAAGAGAAGACTTATGTATGGCGCTTTCTATCCAGAACGAAACTATCGAGAAAGAGGCTTCATTTTGACTCTTCTTCTACCGCTAATCTACAGCCACTTTTGATGCATTGTCATGTAGACGTGTTCAGTGTAGTTTACGATCTGCTGTGCATATCTAGCTAAAAAGATAGAAGCTCTCGCTGATGACTTACGATTATTTAAAAATTATAATGATCAGCTATAGTGAAGCGGAAGCCGGAAGCTAAAGATGAACCTGTACCTTCAGATTGGACACTCCTGCTTCTTCTGAATGATGTAATTCCGTTGTTTGATATATTTATAGTTTCATCTCCTTCAGATTCGACATCTAGGGACCTTCTACTTCGTCGGCGGATCTTTCCTTTGATTTCTTGCTGAGGTTTTTCAATCTCCGTAGATCGCTTTTGAACTTTGCTAGTATCTGTCTCCTTCATTGGTGGAACGCTTCTCTTTTCAACCGTGGAGGTTTTCTCTGAGCCACTTCCCTCTTGGTTCGAATCCTCTGATGATCGTTTTCGTCGCTTGTCTTCGTCTGCGTCACCGTCCTCTTCTACATCAGATGCTTTGTCGATAAACTCTCCATCACCAGACTCCCCAAGATGGACGCGTTGATATGCAAACCGTTCTGCTTCCGATTTTGCTGCAAGCAGACATATGCCAGTCTGATATTATATGCATCGATGACACGACAACATCATTTCTGCCAATGTTTGTTATACAGTAGAGCGAACCTCATTTTTGTATGTGCTGTAGTACAAAGCTACACATAGATCACGTTTAATTAAATCTTTATTTTAAAATAATTAAACTGCTGATTTGTTATTGAAGTTGTCGCAAACACTTGTCCTTAGAGAACATTGCCACGCAGTCCCTTGAAGACACAAACAACGCTATTTACCTGCCGTATTGGACCGCCTGTGTAAAAATATCACTTTTCAATGGCCCCTTGGGTGATTACTTGAGAAACATTTGACTGTACCATCAAACCTGTATTAATGGCCACCTCTGTAGAGAATCCACCTGTGTATAAAGGCCACTCTTGATAACCTCAACAATCCAACATGACACTTTCTATAGAAATCAACATGGACAGAAAGGCCACCTGTCTATAACGGTCATTTTCTCAGGTCTCAGAGGTGACCGATATAGACAGGTTTCGCTATACTGAATTCTATTAGCAAACTTGTGCTTAGCCATGTCGTTGCCAGTGCTTACCATTTTCTTCTCCAGATCCCGATTCGTCATCATCATCAATGCTACGTGTTTGTCGATTGTACTCTTCCAATCCGCCAAGGTAGGCAACGAGGACGTCTTTGCCATTGTCTGGATCGACCACTTCGCTATCAAGATCAGCAGAACGACGCTCTTTGTCCTCGTGCTTCTTCTTGTCAATTATACTTTCCTTCTCCAAAAGTTGCTTGGCAGCTAAAAATAATCATTTTAATGTATATAATATACTTCCTTCTAGTTTTCTATATCAATATCACAGATTAAATTTCAATCTCATTTCTTATCATTATTCGTTAATAGAGGACGTGGACTTGTCTGTACTCTTGAAAAGGTTGTAGAGTATGTAAATTACAAGTTATTTCTATTCAATTGTACACCAGAATGCAGCCCATACACGTACAACACAGAATGTTTGATGCATGGCTACTTTTGACATTTTCCCAAAGGAGAAAGAGGGCATAGCAAACGACCTTTAACGATGCAATATGTTGCATGCAATGTTGATCTAATAGTATGTATGTAGTTATACCATCATTAAATAGCATGATGTAGCAGTACGTCATTAATTCACACCTGCAATTAGTACTGTGCTAGCACCTTGAATGGTTTGTAATGACTGATGAGAGTAGGACCAATAAGTATAACCAATTATTTAAAGATATGTAAACGATAGTACATGCTATAGATTTTATATTTCAAACATTTCTATATGTAGTAGATACAAAACAAAAAGTAACCGTTTCTTGATATCCATCGGATTTTTAAAATGTTGCTAGTGATTTATATTAAGTTCTAATTTGGTAGATTTGATAGCTGATTTCGATTTGTTGCTAAATTTATACTTGTCCAATGCGTACAGGTGGGGAAAGTTGTTTAAAGTAATTGGTCCAGAACAACCACATGAAGCAAATTGCCTGCTTCGAAGCAGACTTTAAGAATTAACGTGAATGGAACAATTCTATCCATTTGAGTACAAGCTCATTTCGTTTGTGAATGTTTATATGATAAAGCCTATTTCATATTAAGTTTTACCTTAAAAGCCATCGAACGATATAAGTAGCTACATAATTCAGTCTCGTAAACCTACCTCCAAGAGAGGCCATTGCTGCTAGTTTATTCTCTTGAAGTGCTTCGTCATCGTCGTCATCTTCCCTCTTGTATTTGCCTCCTACTGGTACCTGCTTGCCATCTGAGAAAGAAAGACATTTGTATAATTGTAACGCAGTACATGATATTTCCAATTTCCTTATATTTTACAAACAGTCATTCAACGATATTAAATATCTTCCTTCATTATAATACGATTAAAAATATTAGCTGTATTAGCCTTTGAACATTGATTTTTCATCTGCATGTATCACTATCTGGAGAAAATTAGCAAATTACAACTTTATGTCATTAGAAAATCAGCGATGAATGGATCGCTTGTTGATTATCTAAAGGCCTGCAAAACCTGGATGCTTGCTAGCAGTCTTCTGCAAAGGGGCATAACTGTCTTAGACATCAGGGTTATTTTAACTGAAGGAGATAATAATTAGCAATTAAAAGCTACGTTTGCTTACCTGGGATTAATTTCTTGGCAGCTAGAAATTTGAAAGATAAAAAACAAGAAATGAGAATTCAGCAGGAAATAAGGAGCAAATCATTTCCAAATTCTCTGGCCAAATTGTAAATATGTTCTACCCTGTATGGAGAGTACTCATCCAAGTTAATCAGTGTAATTCCTTGTTTTAATCCATTTAAATGGAATAGTTTCACAACTATCTTTTCAATAAGTCGAGTATTATGAACATGGTGATAATGATAATTATAGAATTTAATTTAGTTATTTGCAATCCTGTTTGCATTGATATGATGTGTTGTGTATTTGCTGTTTGAGAGGAACTGTCCCTGAAATCCAAGTATACTTTTAAGCAGCTTTAACGTGTTCTACGCCTGTTTGATATGATTTAGAGCGTTTTCAAACCGTTACGTAATGTTAATCTGTTACTATTCCCAAGGGACCAGATTAGGTCCCACGGGAATTGATGTAGCAAGCTAACCCACTGCACTTTAACTTTAGTTTAGGCTTTCTACTTCCTTCCAAAGAAATCAATCGTCTGATGAATACTTTACCTTTTAGTGCAGCTTCAGCAGCTGAAAATAGATAACAAACAAACATTAGAATCCGATCAAACTCCATCGAGGCCTAAGAAGAATTGAGATATTCAGTTTTTTTTTCAATAAATTTTCATATAAATGCAAATATAAATTACAAACACTTATTCTAACAATTATTCAACTTGGGCAAATGTCTCGCGGACCCTCTCAACGTTTCCACGCTGGATTGCTAGGCTCAAGTTTGCAATGAAAGCGACCTAATATTTAACTAGATTCAATCAAGCCAAGTTTCAACTTTTCCTCGATGTGACAGCTATTAGACATTTCACTTTAATTAATGAATATATTTTATGTACCTTTCATCAAATGCTCTGCAACTTCCGCTGAAAAGTAGATCACAGGAAGTAAAATATAAAAATTGTCTGTCATCATAATACAACATCGTAAGTACTGAAAGCATTCGTTTTATAAGATTACAGGAGATATTTGTCAAAGAACTTTTGGATACTGTAGAACATGTGGAAAGTATTTTCACAAGGCATATGATATATAAAACCAATAAAATAACTGGCTTATAATCATTGAAATCATGAAGACTTTGTGACATTTTTTATGATAGTTCCGTTTTGATTATTTTGATAATCACTGAAGTTGTTAATTTTATTTGATTCGATTTGACTTATTCATTATACGTATAGACTTGAACATATAATGAAATAGATTATCAAACTGAGCCTAAATCTTATTTATTTGAAGGAAAGCTAAAATGTTTTTAACATATAACAACTGCACTGCTCTAATCTACAGGAAGGGGACCAAGGGAAGGAGGCTTGGGAGGGAAGGGGTGGGTGTGTCAAGGAACGTGAGAAATGTTTTTGCTACATAAAACAAATGCACCGCTGTTGAGGAAGGGAATTTTGTGGGGAAGTGATAATTCGACATAATTATATCTTTCGGAGATATGCCATTTAGATGGTCACATTATACTGTACAATTCATTCCATAACATTACCCAACTTACAGCAATAGAACATATAAAAGCTCGAAAATCTTTCAAATATGTTCTCTACAATATAATGCAGTATAAATTTCTATGCCTTGTAAATAGTATTGATATAGTAAGGTTGATTCACTTTTTATTCCATAGTATACTTAATACAAAATGAAAGCAGTGTAACTCGCTCTTCCTACTTCGATGTAATCAACTATTGCTCATACTATTTTCCCGCTAAAAGTGAAACCATGTTTTCTAAATGAAGAGCCTTTATTGTAAGTAAATCAAACGTAACATACATTAAATATGAATTTTACATGTTGCACAAAATCAAAATGTATAATAGTACAATAAATAATAAAGTATATTGGAATAGAATATGCGAAATTATAATGGAATTACGACACAGCCATGCAGTCAAGTAAACCGAAAAGAACAAAGTTTCCGTAATAAGTTTTGCATTCTGCCTTTAGACCAAAACTCACATTTCATCTTGCCTAAAAAATAAAGCAAAGAAAAATAAATTAGTTAAACCAATACCGTGCGGAGAGGTCTACTACTTCTACTACTACTAAGTCTACTACAACTTGAAGAAGCTAATGTTGGAAAGTTGACTTACTTGGAAATCGAGAGCTGTCTGTCTCCAGTTTCTTCGATGCAGCCATTTGATCTTTCTTGGCTTCTTCTGCATCGATCTTCTTGAAATCAAAATCAGTTGGATCGTACTCGTTACCATCTGAGGAAAAGAAACATGCATAATTAATGCAAGTCGTGCAATGCATTTGCAAATTATCAATTATAATTAATGTAAGTTATGCAATGTGCGTCAATAAACTAAATCATAATTAATGTTAGTCATGCAGTAACTGCTGTATTAGTGAAAAGGGCAAGCATAATTAATGCAAGTCGTGCAATGTATGTAAAAATAGCGGGCATAATTATTTTACTTCATTCAATGCCTGTGAAAAAGGCTAGCATAATTATTATAATGCAAGCCTCGTGAGGAAGAAATGTGCTTGAAGGAACAAAATTGAAATCTCGAGTATCTTCAAATAGCATAGTCTAAGCAGCAAGTCAGGCTGAGATTCGAACCCCGGTCGCACCCTGGCAACGATTGTCAGCGTCCGTGCAACCTGATCACCAACCCTTAGAGCTTTATGTCGTTAGACACAACGTAGAATAGAAGACAGAAGTTGTTGACACAACGAGGTACAGATGGCAAAGAGGATGATTACAAGATGACACGGCTACATATTCTTACAATCAATTGAATATAAAATGACGACATCAAGTTCCTGCTGCCTATACGCGTCAACAAGTAGATAATCATCTATAATTCTGTTATTTTACTGATTTCTTTAGAAACTATCGAAATTAAACACTGTTCCTGCATAATACGAGCAGTTTCTACCTGAAGTAATGACTTGCAATCTTATGGATTGGTAATGGCACCATCTATACGCATCACTCACCGACAGAATACACTGAGTTATGCCAGAAAGCGCCGCATTTCGTCTTTTGGTCGCCATAACAACGAGCATTACAAAGCTTATCGTCCACTTTTCCGTATCGTCCGAACCCATTTCCGCAGAAGCAAAGATATCCGTACTGGGCACCAGCGAATTTGTATCCTTGATATTTGCATTCGTTGACGCATGCTTCATTGGTCATGACGTTGCCATAGCGAGTGAAACGGCGCGGAAGATCCCGAACGGGTTTCATATCTTTATAACAGCCTTGATACGCTGATGGAAGAATAATTATGGGAAAATGTGTCAACACCAATGTTAGACAAACATCTAAAAGCGTAAGTGGTAATTTTAAGAATCTAGCAAGCGCTGTACCATTGCGAAGTGTACAACAGAAACTTGCTTTACTTGAAGCGGATTTATTCGTACACCGAAAGAATATTTTCTAGACATGAATTGTTTTGTTGCTTCAAGTATCAATTTTCTTAAAATAAGACTTGGTCGGTGGAAGAACAATAGCAATATTCATAGTTGGCTTTAGTAATAAGGTTTTGCTTACATCATGGACAAGTATATATAATATGTTTACTAGATTTAAATGTAATATTTCTTGAAATGAGAAATTTTGTTTTTAAAATGGGAACACTATTTTTGCAGTGTACTCTTATCTACAACGGAGTAGTCAATTCCGAGGATTGTTCTTGGCTGTCGAAATTGCCAATTTCAACTCATAATAACGTGTCTGAAGACACTTGTAACCCGACATGCATTGGGACTGCACTTTGTAAATGGACCAAGCGCAGTCCCAATGCATGACGAGATACAAATGCTTTTAGGCACGTGGTTTTGAGCTGAAATCTAAAATTTTGACAGCCAAGAACAATCCCTGAAATTGACCATAATTGACAAGAGTACGGCTGATTGCGTTACAAACAAAGCAATTTTCTGACGTCTTCACATGTGGCAGAGGTCAACTCACGTAGACACGTACAGTACAGATGCAATAGGACTGCGCATGGCGGATTCGTGCTTAAGGTGTAATTATATTACATACAATATTGAAACATAATTTATGATAATTATTCAAAGGGAAACGCTGCTTGTGTCTCAGGCACAATTCCCTCAACCGTTTCAGTGGAAGAGATTTTTAGTTAGTAAATAGCTTAGCCAGGTTTAGTTTTCTGTATTTTAATTGTAGATATTATAAGTAGTCATCGATGTGTATGGTTTTTTATTAGTTAGAAATATAGTTTACTTTTGGAAAGTTTGTATATATAAATTATTGATGAGAGATGATAATTATTTACAGTAATATCGGCACACAATGTGTCCAATCATCAATATGTTCATAATCTGTCGCATAAGCGTTGCTGTCCAACGTGGAAATGCTGCCTCGGTCCTTGGAACTCTCCCATCTAGCAAACTGTTGTATGAAGTTTTTAATTTGTAAATAGTTCGTAAATAGGTTGTAATTTTAGAAGTATTTTTTTAATTGAAGATATTATTGTATTTACATGTTAGATTAAGTTTTATTTATTTATTTCTGACCTTGTATTGTTTTAAACTCTCGAATAAAATATCTGTCAATTCTAACCAGCGCTATATCAACAACGTAAATGAAATCATATCAATGTTGGGAGTATCAATAAACAATAAATATTAAACAATTTCTATGTATATATGTATAAATAAACAATGTCTATGTTAGTGAATGAAAATGATTAGCATTGATTTCCTTATGCGCAGTATAGGTTACCTGCTCTTTGAGAATTAGTGCTTCATCTGCTTGCATGTCAATTATCTTAAGAAACGCACTTCTATCCAAGAGGACAAAGCCAAATATCATATTTTATTTCTATTAGTTTAGAAAAGGATTACAACATACAATTGCACAGTTCCATTGTTAGGTTGTTTTTATCAACATAAACAAAACTTCCTATTTCAAGTAATATTATTCTTAAATCTAGCCAGAAAACTGAAGGTAAGCTTGTATATTGCCATTGCACTTCGAAAGACCACGTCTCATTCCAAGAAATTTGATACTTGAAAGAAGTAGACAATTTTTGCCTAGAAAATATTTTTACAGTGCAGTTTTACGATACTCTTACGTCTCATAAAAATATGATTCGTGTTGTTTAATTCCCTCCAGCATAGAACTCTCAATGGTCATCGTATCCCTCAATAATACTATAGCTATTCATCCTACCTTTCTCTGATAGCTTTGGTAAAAGGGAAATGCCCAATGCTTTCTTTTCAAGAAACGTTGATCGTGCAGCGGCAGCTGCTGCGGACACTTGCGACAATGATTGTTGCGGTACGGGACGGAATGACGCTGCGGCCGCTCTGAATCCTGGATAAGGAACCCTTCCTAAGGAAAAATAAGTTTTGTATAAATAAACGAATATGTCTGATATAATCTGAGAGGTCGAAGAGGTTGGCTGGCTCGTAATTATTTCAAGAATTGCTTCTATATACTGGTTTATATCTATGTTATTAAAGAAATGAGATTTTATTTTGTACGCTCATTCAAAGTCTTCGATAATCAAATGCCTCATATTGATATTAAATATCCGCGAGAACATTTTTAATCTCCTAGTACATCATTGCTATAACAACGTTCTGACCATCAATCAGTATTACATTTTAATAGAATATGCATATCTATATGAAAGATGTTGGTTCAGCATTCAATTCATGTAATATATTACCTCCGGCGGCATATGGCATTCTCCCTTGGTATTGTGATGCCAGCTGAGCTTGCGCAGCGTATGGGACTTGGTAAGGAGCTCGGTTCCAGGCTTGTGGTTGTGCTCGTTGGTAATAAGCAGCCATTGCAGGGTTAATCGGGGCAGCTCTGTTGGCGGCATACGCATTTGCGACTGGGGCTGCGAACCTAGACGGAGCCCCAGATGGAGCGGGCGGAGGAGGGGGTGGCGGGGAACTACCCCCTGCCTGACAGTCACAAGGACTAGACGATGCCACTGCATTTGGGTAACACGTCCTTGCACAAGCCTCATGAGCAGATGGTTGTTGTAGGCGAGATGGGGCAGCGGCGGGGGCAGGAGCGGGAGCGGGGGCAGGTGGTGGAGGTGGAGCACTGCCACCTGCTTCACAATCACAAGGACCAGGGTTATTGGCCACTCCAGGGACGCATTTTCGAGTGCAAGGTTTCAATGGGGTGGCTACTTGTGGTTTTGCGTATGGAACTGCAGGGGCAGGGGCTGGGGCTGGTGCAGGTGAGGGAGGTGGTGGGTTTGAGCTCCCTCCTGCTCCGCAGTCGCACGGAGCCCCTGGGATGCACTTTCTTGCACATAAGATCTGGGCAGCATTTGGTCTTGGAGCAACTGCAAGTGGAATTTGCAATCTGTTCATTGCAGATGGCGAGGACAGCATTTTGGCAGGAACAACCTTGGCAGATGATGGAGCAGGTGGACTATTGTTCAAAGAACATTCGCATGGTCTTGCACTGGAGATAAGTCTAGGATGGCAAGCCTTCTTACACCATGCCACTGATCCGGCATCAGCTACAGGTCCATTTGCAACTGGTACCGTTCTGCTTGAGGCGAGCTTGGCACCACCACCAGATGGAGGAGGAGGTGGCGGTGGAGGGGGAGACCCAATTCCACACTCGCATGGGTTGGGATTCGTCACAGGTCGAGGGAAACATGCCTTAGCACAGACACATCTCGATGAACCATCACTGCAAATCTCCTCTTTCTTAGTAGACAAAGCTGCGTTGCCAGCAACGGCTTTTACGTCTGGCGGTGAGGACACTTGGGATGGTTGCACAGCCGCCTTGCCGACTGGTTGAGCACGCGGCCCCATTGGGATGGGAGCAGGCATTGGATGGCCAATTGGTGTCAGGTGTGCTGACTTGACAGGGGATACATACGGCTGCACTGGGGAATTAGGGTTACTGGGTGATGCGACGGCAACTGGAGATGGGGCAGCTGGCTTTGCAGGGGCGCTGGCCACAGGTGATCGTGCCTGTGGGGCAGTGTTGTTCTGGATAGGTGAACCGCATTCACAGGGCTTGGAAAGAACAACCTGTTTGGGGTAGCATGCCCGCGAACACAGACAATCAGCAGTGTTTTCATGGCAGAGTGGGGGCAATGCTACCGCAGCTCGTCCCTGTCCCCCTAACTGTGATTTTTTACGGCTCAAGGCAGGACCAGTAATTACGACGTTTTTTGCTTTGTTTTCGGCCTTTGCTTTAGCTAGTGTAGGCTGAATGCTCTTTGTCATAAGTGGAGAGCACTGACAAGGTGTACTTTTCGATACGGCGTATGGATAACATGTGATTTTGCATCGGCATTGGGGATCATTATCCCTGCATGGTTTTCCAGGTATTGATGCTGAAAGAAAACAAGCCAGAAACAACGATTAATAAGTATGCACACTGTATCATCATACAAAACAAAATGCCAAGATACAAAATACATGCAGAAGAATCAATTTAATTTGAAATACTATTGGAGCCGAAGCTTGAACAGGACGATTTTAGAGTTCGAAAGAAAGAAAAAAACAAGTTTACGTAAGAAGAATATTGCCTGCAGTACAAGACAATAGATAGTGAACAAACCCTTTTGCGTACGTGTATCTTGAAAGCATTTTTAATAAGAACATTTAATCTAAAGGTATTGCTTGGCAATATATATTCAGAAATAAATAAATATACTCACATCGAGCATATAGAAGCTTGCTTAATTCGTAATCGACATCAACTTTATGATTCAAAGCTTCACTCATCTTGGATGCCTGCAAAAAGGACAAATTGTTGACCAACAAGCGCGGGTACGTCGTAAGGACTATTTTTTACTGTATTATTCACATACAACAGCGTATGGATGAAGGTAAGCCAAGGTTTCACTTTTGAGCTACAAGCTACAATCTACAAGCTACACATTTGGGAAAATATACATGGTGTGGGACAGAATGATCTGTTCGTCAGAAGTATGTTCAGGTTGTGCGATATTGATTGATATGCAATCATATTGCCATGTGCAATAGGCGATTTGCACTAAGTGCTATTATGGAATTTTCCCGCCGTGACGGTAGTTTTTCAACAAATCGCTATATAGAAATACAGAAAAATTACTAAAATGGATACGGACAAAATTCGGTTATATGCAAACATTTTGCGTGCTAACACTCCCTGCATGCCTCCAAACCCCAAGTGCTGGTATCAGACAGTTCCTCATAGCTCTTGAAATTATTCTAGCGGCTATGGATTTCATATGAACCCGAATATTGTTCTATGTAACATAATGTCAAGGTGTTATTCAGTTAAATACTGTTATGTTTAAGCGACTACCAAAGAAAGTAACAAATAATGTTCTCTTGTGGTACGAGTGGTCGCTTAATATTTATGAAAGTCGAATTGTTTGAACCATTCATGGTGGTCTCTCTGCACTGGTGCTCGATTAAGAACGTTTTTTCCTTCCTATTTAGCTAATGTACATTGTATTTTGCAACTCAAATATCAAAAGTTAACCATGTGTGCCGTTCTTCGTGCTATTTATCATCATCACTTCAGTCGCAAATATGTTTGCATGTCAGATGACGTCATATTACAAAAGGTTGAAGTATATCCCAGATTAATCAACTATTCCATAATATTGAAACAATCCTTCAACCTTCTTAGACGTTGTCCAAAGGACACATGATATATGTTATCATACAAGTTTATTCTGTTTGATAATTACCGGTTTTGACATCAGCCAAGATGTGTAATCCCTTGCAGCTCTCTTGACACCCTGAATGCAGACAGACAAAACAATTTCGTAAATAAACCTTCCATTTTCACTTACCACATTGGTTTTTGTTAATTTTCCTCAGTAAATATCCAGATGCATCAGGGGTTTTATTCATGGACCGAGACTAAAGCATAGTCCAGGACAAAACAGGTAATCTGGACTAAATTGCTAAAATCTGTATATGAGACTTGAGATTTAGTCCAAGAGTCGT